>CAUYPK010143032.1:0-19223 GCA_963574355.1 Loris lydekkerianus
TTTTAATTTTTAATTTTATTTTTAATTAAATTATAGCTGTGTACATTAATGCAATCATGGGCACCATACACTGGTTTTATATACCATTTGACATATTTTCATCACACTGGTTAACATAGCCTTCCTGGCATTTTCTTAGTTCTTAGATTTTTTTTAAACCAAGTACACAGTATTAATCAAGTTGAGTTACAGAGATGTTGCCATTTTGCCAGTAGGTGGTGCTACAAAGCGTTTTGGGAAAGGGGATTTCTGATAGTTATGGTAAGTGAAGAAACTTTAAATCTACTCTGAAAATATAGAAATGTTTTTTATTAACAAGTAGATTTTTAAAAATTAAGTTAACATATTTGGCTTATTTGGAAATTATTACCAAAAATTTTTGCTGTGGCTCACGCCTGTAATCCCAGCACCTTGGGAGGCCAAGGTGGGTGGATTGCCTAAGCTCCCAGGTTTGAGACCAGCGTAAGCAAGAATGAGACCCCATCTCTAAAAATAGTTGGGCGTTGTGGCCGGTGCCTGTAGTCCCAGCTACTCGGGAGGCTAAGGCAAGAAGATCGATTGAACCCAAGAGTTTGAGGTTGCTGTGAGCTATGATGCCCCGGCACTCTACCAGAGGCGACCAATTGAGACTCTGTCTCAAAAAAAAAAAATGCATATTTTTTTTTGCTTATGTCTATCTTTTGGTAATTGACAAATGAAATCAAATGCTAATAGTTTGCAGCTCTTTTGAGGGACAGCAGAAAGGAGAGTTCTTAAAAGATGGCAAATTGGCTCTGTGCCTGTCGCTCAGGGGCTGTGGTGCTGGCCACATACACTGGAGTTGGTGGGTTTGAACCCAGCCCAGGCCTGTCAAACAACAATGCCAACTGCAACCAAAAAATAGCCAGGCATTGTGGTGGGTGCCTGTAGTACCATCTGCTTGGGAGGCTGAGGCAAAAGAATTGCTTCAGCCTGAGAGTTTTGAGGTTGCTGTGAGCTGTAACGCCATGATACTCTACCAAGGGCAATATAGTAAGACTGTCTCAAAAAAAAAAAAAAAGAAAGAAAAAGTAAATAAAAAAGGAAATGACTATTATTTTGAGAAAGTTGTTTTTATATTATAGAAACCATAAGCCACCGTGTAAAATCAGGTTATGTTGCAATCTTTGTCAAGCTAGGATAGTAGCTTATTTTTCAGCATTTATAAAATGGTTCAAATCAATTTTGAGTTGATTTTAACTGCAGTTTAGTGAAATATAATACTTCTATTAAAGCTTTTATTACAGTTTTGATCTGGTGTTATGTAAATTATAAATTGATATATAAAATCTCTTGTTACATCCTCCAAAGGTGAAATCTGCTCTTGATATTCTTTATTCTCTGTTGCTCTCTTTGTTCTTTGGTTCATTTGCTCTCACATCTTTAGTTTTTTAGGTTTTTTCTTTCTTTAGGTGTGGAAGGCACATGAAGGACTACAAATATACAAAATAAAGAATTGCATTAGGGGAAATAATGACTGTTGTAGAACATTTGTTCTGCTTTCTCTCACTAGACTTAATTTATGATTCAATTGCAGGAATTGTTAAAAAAGGTGAAGTTTATTCCTGGATCATCACTGAATGCTATGGTTGAAATGATAGACAGGCGACCATATTGGTGTATATCAAGGCAAAGAGTTTGGGGTGTTCCAATTCCTGTGTTTCATCATAAGACAAAAGATGAATACTTGATCAACAGGTAAATGCTTTTTGAATTTTTTCAGTGTTTTAAAGTGAGTTGTGCTTTCTTCAGAAATGGAAAAATAATGTTGATTATTGAGAGCTTTTTATATATTAAATAAAATATAAAATAGTAATCTTTTGTGGGGAGTAAAATTTAAATTTGAAAAAGATTCTTTCAGGGCTGGTCTCGGTGGCTCATGAATGTAATGCTAGCACTCTGGGAGACCAGGGCAGGTGGATTGCTTGAGCTCAGGAGTTTAGGACCAGCCTGAGCAAGCACTGATACTTAGAAGCAAAGGCGCTGATATATTTTTTCCTTTTCCAAGATCTGATACGTAGAAGCAAAGGCTCTGATACTTTTTTCCTGTGGGAATTTATTGTGTTAGGTTAAGGTCTGAGGGCACCCAAAAAATGGACAGTGTTCAGTGCTAAAGTCCAAAATTCAGTTTTCCTTTAGAAATTGGAAACTCTGTTATTCTGAGTCTATTCCCCTTTTCAGTGGAAATGGTATGGTGTTATTTAAGATACGTTAAAATTTAAGAAACTATAATATAGTTAAGTGCACCTGGTTTCTTTGATTGTTACATTGCTAGTTATTTCTAATTTTTTTTTCCTTTTTTTTTTTTAATTTGGAAGGATAATAGACGGACATAGTAAACAATTCATTATAGAAAAGCTTATACATTGAAAAGTAGGATTTTTTTCCTACTCCAGATACCAGAGCCTTTTTTTGAGACAGTCTTTGTTCACAGTTTTTTATGAATTTTTCCAGAAAAAATGAATTCCTCTGCCAGCATATATTTATACAAAAGAGAGTATTTCCATCTGCTGCTCCATTCACTTTATATCTTGTGGTTTGCTCTAAATCAGTACAGATAGGTATACCTCGTTCTTTTTTTTTTTTTTTTTTTAAGAGACAGAGTCTCACTTTATCACCCTCAGTAGAGTGCTGTGGCATCACAGCTCACAGCAACCTCCAACTCCTGGGTTTTTAGGCCATTCTCTTGCCTCAGCCTCCTGAGTAGCTGGGACTACAGGCACCTGCCACAATGCCCAGCTATTTCTTTTTCTGTTCTTGTTGTTGTAGTTTGGCCGCGGCTGGGTTTGAACCCACCACCCATGGTATATGGGGCTGGCACCCTACTCACTGAGCCATAGGCGCCACCCAGATCTACCTTATTCTTATTTCACTTTATATCTTGCAGTTTCCTCTAAATGAGTACAGATAGATCTATCTCAATCTCATAGTATACTTTGTATACTATAAAATCATTAATTATAAGTGATTTGTGGTGAATTTATCCAGTTTTATAGCTACTGTTGCAGTCATGTTTTGGGATAATTCCTTCACCCCCAATGGGCCCCTCATGTGTCTTTTGTTTTTTTTATTTTGAGACAGAGTCTCACTTTGTCACCCTTGGTAGAGTGCTGTGGCGTGATAGCTCACAGCAACCTCAAACTCATGGGCTTAAGTGATTCTTTTGCCTCAGGTTCCCAAGTAGCTGAGACTACAGGAGTCCACCACAGCACCCGGCTATTTTTAGAGATGGGGTCTCGCTCTGACTTAGGCTGGTCTTGAACCTGTGAGCTCAGGCAGTTCACTCACCTCGGCCTCCCAAGTGCTAGGATTACAGGTGTGAGCCACCATCATGTGCTTTTTGAAAGATAAGATGCTTAGAAAGAATATGTACTTTGGAGAATGACAACCGAATTCGAACTCAGCCTTTGCCACTTATTGTATGTACGAGTGAGGAATTTACTTAACTGTTCTCTTCTCTGGATGTGAAAAACAGTAGTTGTGGGTGAGCTATTATGAACAATAAATAATAAATCCAAAGTACTTGGCATAAAGCACAGTGTTTTAGAAATGGTAGGCACTGTTCTTCTGTTCTTTCAGGAAACAGTGTTAAGCATATAGACAGTGCTAATAGCTGCCATGAACAAGACTGAAGTGGTACCTGCTTTAAATGACATTATCGTCCAGCTTGTTTATCTTCTAATAATATTATAAAGACTTTGAGTCTTGTTGCTATATTTAAAGATATGGAAAGGGAATATCATTTACTCATTCTAGGTATTCATTTTCTTTGAGTAATTTGTTTTAATTTTGATAATGGAATTTTTATGAAATTATATTATAGCTTAAATAAAGAGTTTGAGGGCGTTTTGGCAAGTATTTATACATTTCACCAATTGAGGATCCAGGGAGGAATTCGAGGGCCTAGTAATGGGGCCTTCAAGAGACAGTGTGCATAGACTTGACTGTCCTTACCTGGGATTTCTTCTGCTTTTCATTGTCAACATTATCAGTATTTTTTAATGGTATTTTTATGAATAGATATATTTTAGAAGTTTTTAAATATTGATGAAAGTGGATTTTTTGTTTTTTTTTTTTTTTTTTTTTTTAGAATTATCGATAGGCCGTATTGGGTAGTTCCTAGAGTGAAGTTCTTTATATGAGGATTCCTTTTCTGTTTGAAAGATAGTTTGTATTAATCACCACTTGGAGAGTAATTTGACATCATGGCAAAATGGCTCAAAGGGAAGAACTAAGGGCTCTAGCAAATTTGAAATGGCGAAATAGCTCACTGATTTTATTCTCAGAGGATGAAGCATTTCATTTGAGCCTCAAGGATTAGGTAGGAAATGGGGGAAAGTTGTTTTGCCATGAGAGAGATCTGCAGGATCTGAGGACCTGGACGGGAAAAACATAACATGTATACAGGAGCCACACTGGGACTGCAGGATATGTGTGATGAATAGACAGATACTAGGAAAGATTGGAGCAAATTGTAGTGAATCTTGAGTGCTGGGTTAAGTAATTTAAACTTTTAAGTAAGTATGAGGAGTAACTAGAGGCTAAAAACTAAGAAGTCGGGTGGTGCCTGTGGCTCAGTGGGTAGGGTGCCGGCCCCATATACCGAGGGTGGCGGATTCAAACCCAGCCCCGGCCAAACTGCAACAAAAAAATAGCTGGGCATTGTGGCGGGTGCCTGTAGTCCCAGCTACTCGGTAGGCTGAGGCAAGAGAATCGCCTAAGCCCAAGAGGTGGAGGTTGCTGTGAGCTGTGTGACGTTGTGGCACTCTACAGAGGGCGGTAAAGTGAGATTCTGTCTCTACAAAAAAAAAAAAAGAAACCCAGGAAATCGTTGTAAGGCTATTTCAATATTATTTTAATTTGGAGCTGAGATAAAACTCTTTGGGGCAAGTATTGTTGCTATGTTGTTCTTATAGAGCTTGGTCAGATGTAAACTACTAATATCTTAATACTTCTGTTAAGAATTAAGTGATTATAGGTGAGATAAATTTACATAAGTATTGTTTAAAATTTCACACAGCAGAGTTTTCTTTTAAGGAAATTTCTGTAAGCCATGCCATTGTTTCGCATTCTTTATAGTATTATAGAAAACAAGATTTTGGGGGGGATTTCATTGAGGTCACTAGGGTGGATGAGGGTTCCGTGGTGAAGTGAGGAGCTCTCTGAACTATGAGGAGGGCCATGTGTGTGCATTGGTAAGCAGAAAAAAACCGGTTTAACTGACCATGATTTCATCATGTCAGTAAGCTAAGTGAAATAAGTGTGAGCTTCATTAGAAAGACACAGACACGTTTTTATTAGGTATGATTTGTTTTATTTAGTCAATACATTTACATGGTTATGTTACAGACTCTTTTCTGTGTAACTGCCATTGTGTTGCTTGCATTGTATTAGTTGATATTTGATTTGTGAAGTAGCGAAGACATACAGAATGTTGGCCTACAGAAGTGACAGACAACTTTAGTCATATTATCTGTCAGTTTATAGGTCAATTTCCTGTATACCATCTCTGAACAATGATTTTTAATCCTCTTCCATTGTTAGAGCCTTTTGGTGATCAAACAAATTTCAGACAACTGATATTCTTAATTATTTGTCAGTTTTATAAAACAAGGTGAAATGTTATCTCCTTTTCCTCCTGAATCAAACAAATGAGAATCAAGTGACCCCGTTTTCTGTCTTTTTTTTGTTATGCCTTTATACTGTAGCAAGCTGGTAACCATCAAAAGTAACAGCATCTCCACTGGAAATTGCTACATAGTCCATATGGAGTTGCTGTTACACTTGATGACCCCATAAAACATACCAGAAGATTCCTTCTGCTTTTCTTCATGAAAGCCTGTGTCTCCAAATATACTTGTTTCATAGAAGAAGAATTATGATTTGGGGACTGGTAGATTTGAAACTCTGATGTTTAATTTTGATTTGAATTAATCATCTCATTTGTGTTTTCTTTTCATATTTGTGTTTTCTCAAAAAATAATTCCATTTCTGATTTTAATACAATACCATTGGTCATTTTCTGAATCTGTCATTTTCTGAATACCATTATAATTTAGGTTGAAATCTATTCCTGGTTAATTAAAAACAAAATAAATAATTTTTAGCATAAAAAAGGTAAAATTTGGAAACATTGGCTACCTATTCTTTTAGCATTTCAGATGATTGTTATGAATTTAATGCTATTAGTGCAATAGTTAAAACATGTGTTTAGAAAACTTAGCCCCTGACTTCATTTCTGAAAACAGGAGAAATTTAAGAGAAATAGCCAAAGAAAGACCAGTTTAATTTGAATGTTAACTTTAGCTATTTCATATTTTTACTAATAATGAATGTTTGGCAAAAAAAGTTTGTGAAAAAGTTCCTCAAAATTATTCCCTGTCACCTTTACAAAGTACGTGTAAGATTAAATGAAATATAAAATTACCTTTTCCCAAATTTCATTGTGTTCTACAATTAAATTTAGTAAACAAAAATGAAACAGTTTCTTACCTCTTTCTTAGTCCCATGACTTGCAGAGGAAAAGTTGTCTTATAGTCCATGATATAATTTCTCTAAAAAAGACAGAACACAGAAAACAGTGGAATTACAACAGCAGTTTCTTTGTTACCTAGTAATCTTAATGCTGCCTAATTTCCAGTAGCAGTCTAAATAAGCCTTCATTCCGTTTGATATGAAAGTTCAGAATGATTGGTTAGTCTAGTTGCTCTTGCTTCCTAGTAAACTTTCACTGACTGAAACCTAAGAAGGAACTCGTAATGCATATGTTTAGATAAGGCCTTTGAGCAAAGTACAAGTTTTATGATGGACTTAATTGCTTTGTAAAATACAGCATTAAAATGGAAGCATATAGATTATGTAGTGATAAGTAGTTTCACCCATTTATCAACAGTAGTTTATACTGATCTTTAGGTTATAAGTTAACTGTATTAAATTTAGGATATTAATGAAATAAAGGAAGAAATTATAAATTTCCAGACAACTTTAGACTTTTTTAATGCTTAGAAAAATGTTTTTTAAAACTTTAAAGCATGACCTCAGTTTCATCATTAAAAAATTCTACTTCTAAATATTTACCCCAAGGAAATAAGACGTCTAATGTCTCTTGTACAAAGATAAGTATGTAAGATGCCTAATAGTTGTTTATAAAAGAACATAATCATACTTTAAAAAGATAAAAGTCAAAATTTAGGTCAGTTACAGAAGACTGATGTATGCTGTTAAAAATGGTAGCTTAGGTCTTACTGGTTACCTCGTTCTCTGTTTGTGAAAATCAAATGAATGTACGCCATCTACAGTGAGTATCTTTTGAGCATTTGTTCAGCATTAACATATATTTTTAAAAGTTTTCAGATTTTGTTTGAATATCAAATTTATTTTATAATCCATTATACATCCATGTTTATTTTTATTGCAATTTTTGTTTTTAAAACTCTTCTGCCACACCTTTTTAGGATCATTCAGACTGCCACAGCACAAAGCAAGAGAAAACTTTCTTTGTGATACCAACTCTATTCACTTAAATTTAGATTCGTTTGGATTGTGAGGATCTTTTTATCTTGGAAATCTGCATTTTTATTTGTCATAAATTTTGTTTTGTTTTATTTATTTATTTATTTATTTATTTATTTATTTATTGAGACAGAGTCTCACTATGTTGCCCTGGGTAGAGTGTCTTGGCATCACAGCTCACAGCAACCTCCAACTCTTGGGCTTAAGCGATTCTCTTGCCTCAGCCTCCCAAGTAGCTGGGACTACAGGCGCCCACCATAATGCCTGGCTATTTTTGGTTGCAGTTGTCAGTGTTTAGCAGGCTCGGGCCAGGCTTGAACCCTCCACCTTCAGTATATGTGGCTGTCACCCTTACTTACTGAGCTACGGGCGCTGAGCCTGTTTTCTTTTCTTTTTAAATTAAAATGTTTTTTAATTGGCAAAAATCATACATATTTATCATGTGCAACATTGTGGCATGGCTAAATTGAGCTAATTAACATATGCTTGTTGGTTTTCTTAGGTCTCTAATTCTAGTGTTATCTGTATTTTACTATAGAATCTCAAAATATAACTGAATTGCAGAACATAATGCTTATTAAAGTATATTTAGTGGACTATTTTTACTATGTGATGTTTTTATATTTTATGACCTAAAGAAGCAAGTCTTGCTGTAAATATTCGTGTGATTTGTTCTAGTAATGAGACAGAAGCTTCTTTTTGCCCTTAAAAATGTTTTGTATTTCTTTTGGATGCTTTGAAAAAAATTTCTTTCATATACTTATGTGATCAAGAAAAAGCATTGGACTCTTTTCTTGGTAGTATGTAGCTTTTTTGAAATTGGGTTGTTAAAATTACTGCAGGATTGCCTTTTCTTTCTTTTTTTTTTTTTTTTTTTGGAGATAGAGGCTCACTCTGTTGCCCAGTGTTTGTGGCAACAGCAAACTAAGTACAACCTCAAAATCTTGGGTTCAAGTGATCCACCAGCTTCAGCTGCCTGAGTAGTTGGCATTATAGGTGTCCAGCACAATGTCTGGCTATTTTTCTCTATTTTTAGTACAGATGGGGTCTCACTGTTGCTCTGGCTGGTCTTGAACGCCTGAGCTCAAGGGATCCTTCTGTGGTGGCCTCCCAGAGTTCTAGGATTATAGGTGTGAGCTACTGTGCCTGGGCCAAGATTACTTTTCATTGGTGTAGACAGTACTGTGCAACTATGTTGTTTCTCATAAGTATTATTTAGTAAACCATAAGCACACAAACTCTTCTCTTCATTTAAATGAGAGCTCTTTATGAGTGATTTTTTTTTTTAATTTTTATTTTTTTTTAATTTTTTGCACGTTTTGGCTGGGGCTAAGTTTGAACCCACCACCTCTGGTATACGGAGCTGGCACCTTACTCCTTTGAGCCACAGGTGCTGCCTGTAAAAAGTATTTTTAATTTGCAAACTTTTTATGATTTACCTTGTAATGTGTAATATAGTTTAAAATTTGTAATTTCTAATTTGCAATTATATTTTATCATATTATAATATGTCATATCTCTAAGAAGTGAATAATATTTTATAAGAAAATGTAGCAATTAAAATGAATTTTAGTTAGAGTAGAGGTATTTGACTAAACTTGGTGAGATTTTATAGTTGTCTTATTAACATGTCAACAGCAAATTGGAATCTTTGTTGTTTGGTGATTTTAATTATAGACTCAGTAAGATACTTAAGTATAGTTAATACTTAAAATATAATTTCAAACCACTATTGAGTTACCTGATATTTAAGCATATGAAAAAGATCTTAGTTTTATTAAAGTTGAATTCGACATTTGAAAATGAATCTGCAATTGTCATCGTAGTCCTAAGATTATTTACTCTTCTTTAGTTATTAAGGGCTTTTTTCTTTTAATAATAGAACTTTTCATCTAGCCTTTGTCACAGCTTTTCCCAGTGTATAAAAACTGAAACTCAGGAAAATAGTATGATTTATTTCTGTCATTATCCAGTAAGTTGCAGGTAGGGTCTGGCCTTTGGACTTGGAGCTTGCTCTGCCAACACACTAATCTGAGACTCCCTAGCTCCCCGATTCTATCTCTGATTTACAGTGTTTATTGTATGGGTCATAAGAGCCTTTTTGCCATTGCTTAGCAAACCCCAGAGAACAGAAGTGTGAGTTCAGTTACCATGCTGATCTTTATAGATGAGATAGAGAGGGAGAAAAGAGAAGTAAAAACAGCACTGAACCATGACTTAGGAAACAAAGTGTCAAGGCTCCTGCTAACTTCGTTACTTGATCACCCTTCTGATTTAAGGAACCCTAAGGCCTAAGAACAGTCATCTGTCAAGACCTACTGTATGTTTTTGCAAATCCAATTAGAGAGTCCTTGTAAAGTGCTTTGAAAGTATGGTGCATTGTATACATATAAATTCTTCTGGTTAGTAATAATATTAATCTTAATATCTCTACCTAATGTTTGCTAAATTAATGTGAAATTTCATCCATTTTCTTTGATTTCTATATTATGTTTATTTGGTTATTCCAATGTTTAAAACTATTTTACTATTATATTCTACTGTTTACCTAAACTGGCCAGTCTGATAACATTGTAAAAAAAAAAAATGGCAAAATGACACCCATTTTTAGAATCTTTTTTTTTTTTTTTTTTAATTAATGCAGTCATGGGGTATAATGTGCTGGTTTTATATACAATTTAAAATATTTTCATCAAACTGGTTAACATAGCCTTCATGGCTTTTTCTTAGTTACTGTGTTAAGACATTTATATTCTACATTTAGTAAGTTTCACATGTACCCTTGTAAGATGCACCACAGGTATAAACCCACCAATCACCCTCCCTCCACCCAGCCTCCCCCCTCCCGAATCTTTCTTTTTTGATGATAATTTCATAATTGATATGAACAGCATTATCTACTGTAATTATGTGTGTATATGTACTTTGCTAGTATCTTTTTTGTTCTTTAAGGATTTTTATTTTAGGCATTAGATTTATTTAAATTTTTCCATTTTCATGTAGTCATATCTCCTTAACTGATAAATGTTCTGTTTAAACTATAAAGTAATAATGTGTAACTTAATATTATTGTCATACAACCAGGTGGTTATTAAATAAAGTTTTATGGCTTCATAATGCAAAAGTTTATCTTTACTGTTAAAGTTCATTTAAAATGGATGACCATCTTAGAAATACAGACTTGTGGCCATTTTACATTCTAATAAAACTTAGTGAGATCTTGCTTTTGTAAGGTGTTTCAAATTTCAGCTTGTATAGCATATTTGATTTATTTACTTTTTACTATTTATTTATTAGAGACAGAGTCTTGCTCTGTTACCTGGGCTAAAGTGTCATACATTCAGTCTAGCTCATAGCAACTTCGAACTCCTTGGTTCAGATGCTCCTCTTGCCTCAGCCTCCCAAGTAGCTAAGACTACAAGTGCTTGCTACAGGGCCCTGGTTAATTTTCTTTTCTTTCTTTCTTTCTTTTTTTTTTTTTTTTGAGACAGAACCTCAAGCAGTCACCCTGGGTAGAGTGCTATGGCATCACAGCTCATAGCAACCTTCAACTCCTGGGCTCAAGCGATTCTCTTGCCTCTGCCTCCCAAGTAGCTGGGACTACAGGTGCCCGCCACAATGCCCAGCTATTTTTTGGTTGCAGCCTTCACTGT
Source organism: Loris lydekkerianus (assembly GCA_963574355.1). Classification (NCBI taxonomy): domain Eukaryota; kingdom Metazoa; phylum Chordata; class Mammalia; order Primates; family Lorisidae; genus Loris; species Loris lydekkerianus. The sequence goes on from CAUYPK010143032.1 coordinate 11,184, forward strand.
TGTTTGGTGGACGCGGTCTGGATTCGAACCTGCCAGCTCAGGTGTATGTGGCTGCCGCCTTAGCCGCTTGAACCACAGGCGCTGAGCCATGCTCTGGCTAATTTTTTCTAGTTTTAGTAGAGTTGGGGTCTCGCTCTTGCTCAGGCAGGTCTCAAACACTCAAGGGATCTTCCTTTCTCAGCCTCTAGAGTGCTAGGATTACAGCATATTTAATTTATATTACTTATTTTGTTTTTGCTTTCCACAATAATTTTTTATAAAATCTTTGTGAATTATCAGATCCAGAGAAGTTAAATGAGTTGTCCTCATGATTAGAAAGATATGGAAGCAGAGTAAGAACTTAATGCTCTTTCCTATCCATTACTCTTTCCATTTCTTGGATCTTTGGACCCAAGATTCTTACTAATTTGCATTAATAGACTGCAGTGGAAAGGAGGGTAATTGGCTTTAGTTATATATATTTTAATCTTTATATATATGGACGTGTTTCGGTAATTGGTTGGCATAAAATTAGCTGTCTAAATGTACCTGATTTTGAAGAATCAGTTTGAATAATAGCTAATGCTTATATTTATTAAAATGTACCGGACATTGTTCTGTGCATTATATATGTATATAGTCACTCAGTTAGTATTCATAATAAGTCTCCTAATGATGCTGTTAAAAATTTTACATTTTACAAATGAGGAAACCAAGGTGCATAAATGTTAAGTGGCTTCCTCACGGCAACACAGCTAGCAGGTAGGAGAGGCAGAAATTAAACTTAAGCTGTCCGGTGCCAGGGTCCATACTCTTGACCATTATATGTATTGTGACTAAATGGAAAGCAACTAGAAATGGTGGTAATATCAACAAAAAGCTGTAATAATAAATGGTAAATATTATAATAAATTGAAAGTATGTGATTCCTGTGAGAAATTTTAGTATAAGATTTTTCCTGTGTTTAATTTTCAAATAACTTATCTTTTCAAAGACATGACTAATTTTATCAGTGAATTGATACGTATTTATTAGCTTTCTATTGTGTGTTAGGCACTGTGCTAAGTTTTACAGAGTCTCAGTTTGCTATTTTTCTGGAAGAAGTATCTAGGATTACTGAAATATTAAGTTTTATTAGGGCAAGGATCTTTTCTTTTTTTGAGACAGAGTCTCATTATGTCACCCTCAGTAGAGTTCTGTGGCATTACAGATCACAGCAACCTCAATCTCTTGGGCTTAAGTGATTCTCTTGCCTCAGCCTCCCAAGTAGCTGGGACTACAGGTGCCCACCACAATGCCAGGCTTTTTTTTTTTTTTTTTTTTTTTGGTAGTTGTCGTTGTTTAGCTGACCTGGGCCGAGTTCGAACCCGTAGCCCCAGTGTATGTGGCCGGCACCCTAACCACTGTGCTATGGGAAGCAAGCCAGGATCTTGTTTTTTTGTAAACTGCTGTATCTCCAGTGCCTAAAACCATGCCCAAGACATGAACAAGTGAGTTAGATTGTTCTCCTGAACGAAGGGAGCAGTCAAGTCTTAGAGAAATTTTTGTGCTAGTATGTAGACATATAAATACAAAGTGGTAGAGTCAGAATATAAGCCTGGATCTCTGTCATAAAAGCCCATGCTCTAGTGTGACAGTGCCTCTTGTGGAGATGGATTTGAACTTAGTCCTATAAGCAGTGTGGTGGCCCTTGACAGTTTTCTAGCAGGCAATTAGTGTGACAAAAGCAGTTTTAGGAAGGTGTATCTTATAAATTAAGGAGAAGAGAGGAGGAGAAAAGTCAAACCATTGATTGCATCACTCTACTATTGAGGCAGTGAGGTTGGACTAAGAGTGTCAGTAGGAACAACTCTTAATACTGCAAAGGTAGCGCTGACAGAATGTTGATTAGGGAAAATAATTAGGAGGTTTTTCTTTTCTTTTTTTTTTTTTTTTGAGACAATCTCACTTTGTCACCCTCAGTAGAGTGTTGTGGTATCATAGCTTACAACAACCTCAAACTCTTGAGCTCAAGCGATTCTCTTGCCTTAGCCTCCCAAGTAGCTGGGACTATAGGTACCTGCCACAACACCTGGCTATTTTTAGAGCTAAGGTCTCCTTTGGCTGAGACTGGTCTCAAACCCATGAGGGCAATCCACCTGCCTCAGCCTTCCAGAGTGCTGTGATTTATAGGTGTGAGCCACCATGCCTGGCCAGTTATGAGGTTTTGAGTATAAGAACTTGGATAGATGGCTCTGTGCCTGTGGCTCAAGCGGATAGGGCATCACCCACATACACCAGAGCTGGCGGGTTTGAATCCAGCCTGGGCTTGCCAAACAACAATGACAACTACAACCAAAAAATAGCTGGGTGTTTTGGTGGGTACCTGTAGTCTCAGCTACCTGGGAGGCTGAGGCAAGAGAATCACTTAAGCCCAAGAATTGGAGGTTGCTGTGAGCTATGACACTACAGCACTCTACCCAGGATGACAGCTTGAGACTCTCTCTCTCTCAAAAAAAAAAAGCTTGGATAGAAAATAGATGCATAGAAATAGAGAAATCAGTAATTGAAATAAAGAGGTCAGGAGAAGTCTTTTTTATCCTTTTAGTAGTTTGCATGATCAATTTGATTTTATTTATATTGAGTTTAAGATGGCAGCAGCATCTTAAGTAATTGAAGATGTACTATTAAAGTTTGAGGGAAAAAATATAACTTTCTTAATTTTAAAATGTTTGTTATTCATCACCATGGTTCATTGAATAATTCTGCCTTTTCCCCTGGAAATAAGCCAAACCATCGAGCATATTATTAAACTAGTGGAGCAACATGGCAGTGATATCTGGTGGACTCTTCCCCCCGAGCAACTTCTTCCTGAAGCGGTCTTATCTCAGGTAACTTTCGATTTGTATTTAATAGCCATTGAATGTATTATGTCTAAATAACAACTTGAGGTGTTCTTAGGAGTTAAAAAGTAATTTTGTTATCATGTAAAGTTAACTGTGGCTCCCTGAGAGCCAAAGGTAACAAATTCTACTCACTGTAAATTAGAAGCTAATGCAGGTTGAAGGCAGACTTTTTTTTTTTTTTTTTTTTTTTTTTTGGAGACAGAGTCTAACTGTGTCAGTAGTTATAGAGTGCTGTAGTGTCGCAGCTCACAGCAATCTCAAACACTTGGGTATAAGTGATTGTCTTGCCTCAGCCTCCCGAGTAGCTGGGACTACAGGTGCCTGCCACAACCCCCGACTATATTTTGGTTGCAGTTGCCATTGTTGTTTAGCTGTCTCGGGCCGGGCTTGAACCTGCCAGCTTCAGTGTATGTGGCTGGCACCCTACTTGCTGAGCTACGGGTGCTGAGCCAGAAGATAGACATTTTGTTAGCGTAGTGTTTAATATAGCAGTGGAATGTGGGAGTTATTTTACTTTATTTTTTTTTTGAGACAGGGTCTCACTATGTCACCCTCAGTTGAGTGCCATAGCATCACAGCTTACAGCAATTTCAAACTCTTTAGGCTTACGTGATTCTCTTGCCTCAGCCTCCCAAGTAGCTGGGACTACAGGTGCCATCACAGTGCCCAGCTATTTCTTGGTATGGTTGTCATTGTCATTTAGCAGGCCCCAGGCCGGGTTTGAACCTGCCAGCCCCCATGTATGTGGCCAGCATCCTAACCACTGAGCTATAAGTGCTGAGCTGAATGTGAGAATTATTTTGTTATTTCATTGAGGGTCAAGATTGATTTTGACTGATTAAGTTAACTAAATAGACATAATTGTGATTATGAGGAAATAGTGCCTGAAATGTATGATTAAGTGGTCACTATCACTTCTGTGTGCAAAAGCATTTTTACTGTAAGGTGTTCAAATTATTTTAAGCCGGCTCAGCATCTGTTGCTCAAGCGCCTAGGGCGCTAGCCATATACACCAGAGCTGGTGGTTCAAGTCCAGCCTGGGCCCACCAAACAACAATGACAGCTACAACCAAAAAAATGGTCAGGCATCGTGGCAGGTGCCCGTGGTCCCAGCTACTTGGGAGGCTGAGACAAGAGAATCACTTAAGCCCAAGAGTATGAGGTTGCTGTGATCTGTGATGCAACAGCACTTTACACAGGGTGACAGCTTGAGACTCTGTCTCAAAAAAAATTTTTTTTAAGTTTTGCTTACACATGTGAATTTAATGGTTGTATTTCATTTTCTTAAGAAAAAGTTGATTGTAAATATTGTGATCTTTGTGTACTAAAATGCTTATACTGTTTAGGTTGGTGGTCCTGATTCCTTAGAATATGTGCCAGGTCAGGATATTCTGGACATCTGGTTTGATAGTGGAACTTCATGGTCTTATGTTCTTCCAGGTAATTTTTAAATATACATATATATGCCCATCAAAAAGTTTGACAAACATAGAATTTTACTTAGAAGAGATCTATAATCAAAACCTTCTAATTTTTTTCTTTATTTGAAAGAAGATCTCCTGCTATAGTATAATTTTAGACCTGGCAGAACCCTGGGAGTTAACTTTAATTCAGTGATTTATAAACCTTTTTTGTGTTTCTAGGTGAAATTAATAACTACAGTACATAAGCTGGATAAAAATGGCAATTTTCTTCTTTTTCTCAACCAGCTCATTTGGATTTACAATTTGGATTTGCAAATAACTTTTTTTAAAAAGTCATCCTTTTAAGGACATACGCAATACTATTTCAAAAACAGCTAGATTTTAGAAATCCTTAATTATATTTTGGCATATTTTTAGTGCTTATTTTTAGTTTAAGCTATTTTTAGATGACACATAGATTAAGCAATAGTTTTGCTTTATGTTCTTGTGCTGGTTATACAATTTGCCTTTTTTTTTTTTTTTTGAGAAAGAGTTTCACTTTGTTGTCCTCAGTGGAGTGCTATGGTGTCACAGCTCACAGCAACCTCTAACTCTTGGGGTTAAGTGATTCTCTTGCCTCAGCCTCCCAAGTAGCTGGGACTTCAGGCGCCTGCCACAACACCAGGCTATGTTTTTGTTGCAGTTGTCATTGTTGTCTAGCAAGCCCAGGCTGGGTTCAAGCTCGTCTGCCTGAGTGTATATGGCCAGCCCCCTAACCACTGAGCTACGGGCGCCAAGCCAGGCCTGCCTTCTTAATTTAATGTAGTCAAAATTCATCAGTTCAGCTTCTAAGCAAACTTAGTAATGAAATTGTAGGTTACTCAAGTTTTTTTTGCTGGTTTCTCTTTGGTGTTATTTTTTTCTTTCTTTTTTTTTGAGACAGAGTCTCAAGCTGTCACTCTGGGTAGAGTGCCAGGGTGTCATAGCTCACAGCATCCCCAAACTTGGGCTCAAGCTATCCTCTTGCCTCAGTTTATCTATTTTTTAGTAGGATGGTTCTCAAACTCATAAGCTCAAGCAATCCATCCTCCTTGGCCTCCAGGTGTGAGTCATGGTGCTTGGCCTATGGCATTTTTTTTCATAGTTGGTTTATTCTTTAAAGTATTTCTGTGCCTAAATTATAGGTACTGAACAGTTTATTTTTCCTGTAAATATGAATCTTTGTAATTTTCCTAAGAGCCAAAGTTACTGTAATAGAAATAGTAACTTTTTACTACATGGTTAATTATGTTTCCTATAATTTTAAAATTCTAAACTGCATTTATAAGAAAGTTCTAAATGTTTTTTTCACTGAAGGGTCTATTTAAGAAAAGTATAAAAGTGGTTAAACGCCCCATAGCACAGCAGTTATGGTGCCAGCCACATATACCGAAGTTGGCGGGTTCGAATCTGGCCCAGGCTAGCTAGACAGCAGTGGCAACTGCAACAAAAAGTAGCCGGGCGTGTGGCGAGCACCTGTAGTCCCAGCTACTTGAGAGGCTGAGGCAAGAGAATCACTTGAGTCCAAGAGTCTGAGGTTGCTGTGAACCTATGACACCACAACACTATTAAGACCCTGTCTCAAAAAAAAAAAAAAAAAAAAAAAAAAAGAGGGACTAAACTTTTTGTCCTCTATTTTAGAAGTTTAACCTTTCTGTTTTCATTCCTGTCTAGAGCTTTCCTACCCCCAAGCTGCTCTGCTCCCTGCCTTTTTTCTACTGATTTTATGCACCATCTTTAAAAGCTCTTACTTTCAGAAATATGGAAAGTAATTGGACAGTAATAGATATTATAACATGTTAAAGGGTAATTGATGCTTATACTTCCTTTTCTTGGATGATATTTTGCTTCTTATCCAATTCCAGCAATTCAATATATATGAGAATAGGGATGATAAGAACACTGAGATCTTACCCTTAAAATGTATTAGCTGAAAAAAAATGTTCTTAGCTGGTTTGTTATGATCTTGTTAATGGACTGGTAACCTCTTATTTTATTAGTGTGTTACAACATGTACTTCTAGGGCTGGATCAGAGACCATGCGTGTATTTTTAAAAATACTTCAGTATAACTAACCATGTTTTTGTAAGTGCTGTTTCATATAGAAGTATTTTAGAAAATATATCAGGAGGAATCTTTCTTAATTTTTTCTTTGAATCTTTCTTAAATATTATCTTAATAATAATTAACATTTACTCGGGTTTAAACCCGGCCCTGGCCAAACTGCAACAAAAAAATAGCCTAGCCAGGCGTTGTGGCAGGCACCGGTTGTCCTAGCTACTCGGGAGACTGAGGCAAGAGAAATCGCCTAAGCCCAGGAGTTGGAGGTTGCTGTGAGCTATGTGATGCCATAGCACTCTACCTAGGGCAACAGAGTGAGACTCTTTCTCAAAAAAACAAAAACAAAAACAAACAAAAAAACACAAAAAACATTTACCAAATAGTTACTACATTTTAAACATTGTGCTAAGCATGTTATATTACTGCTTTAATCTCTACCACAGCCTTATAAGGTAGGTAGGAATATTGGTGTTTACTAAAGAAGAAATGGAGCCAGAAAAGGGTAAGCTGAGGGCTCCCCACCCCCATAGCTGGTAAGTGCCACAGGCACATTGGATCCAGGGATTCAAAATACAGACCCTGTGCATTCTTCTTCTTGTGTGCACTTTCAGTACAGTCCTTAGGCAGCAGCCAGCTTTCTTAAAATTAATGGTTTTAGAGCTGACAAGGATCTTAGCTCCTTATTTTATAGGTGTGTTCATCAAGGTTTAGAAGCAGTGATTTCTCCAAGATGTTGGAACTGTAATTTGATTCCATGGTTTGAACTCTTTTTTTTTTTGAGTGCTGTGACATCACAGCTGATAGCAACCTCAAACTCTCGGGCTTAAGCGATTCTCTTGCCTCAGCTTCCCAAGTAGCTGGGACTACAGGCACCTGCCACATTGCCCTGCTATTTTTTGGTTGTAGTTGTCATTGTTGATTTTAGCTGGCCTAGGCTGGGTTTGAACCCACCAGCCTTGGTGTATGTAGGCAACACCCTACCCACTGAACTGGGGGCGCCGTCCCTGATTTAAACTCTTAGTGATCACTTTACTCAGGTAAAAGATAGGCACTTTTCAAAGTGATATGAGAGGTTAGGGATGCTTCTTAATATTTAATTATCTACTCATTTGAGAAAAGAATTTCCGCTAGTGTGTATTTGTTATCATCTTAATGAATATTGGTATATCCAAATTGTGGTCACGGGGAGGGTGTTATCATTTTGGGGTGAGATGGACTTTGAGTATTGGCATTATCAAAGTTTACATGGTTGTAAGTGGCTACAAGTCAGCAGAGGAAGAAGAAAAATAGGACATAGATGTAGCATTCCAGATTTAGAGGCTAAAACTTTTGTTCTCATTGCATATGCATTTCTTTACCTTTTGATATCTTATATCTCAGACTCTTCTGATTGCATAGTATAGGTGAAAGCCTCCATGTTCCCGTTGGGGAATCACACTCATTTCTTGTTTAACATAAACCTACCCCATTACATGTCAGCCTTGAGAGGGCAGAGACCTAAAGATTAGTTTCCCAGTTTTTTCCCAGCATCTAACACTGCGCCTGCTTTGTAGTTAATGCTCATTAATAATGGTGGAGTTAAACAAGTTTGATTCCCTTATTTTTTGCGGCCCCCCCCCCCCCCCCGCCCGCCGGACCCACGAAATGGTGAGACAAAAAAACGATCAGAAAGG
>CAUYPK010143038.1:0-17189 GCA_963574355.1 Loris lydekkerianus
TAAATCCAAATGTTGGATGGTTAGGTTTAAATCTAAAATTTCCTTGCTCAACTTCTTATTGGAGGATCTATCCAACACTGCCAAAGGAGTGTTGAAATCTTCGACTATTAAGGAGCTGGAGGAAATCAAGTTGTTCATGTCTGTTAGAGTTTCTCTTATAAATTGAGACACATTCTGGTTGGGTGCATAAATATTAATAATTGAAATCTCATCATATTGAGCATTACCCTTAACAAATATGAAGTGACCATTCTTATCCTTCTTTACTTTTGTTGGTTTAAAGCCTATTGTGTCTGCAAATAGAATTGCAGCACCTGCTTTTTTCTGATTACCATTTGCCTGAAATATGGATGACCATACTTTCACTCTGAGTCTATATTTATCTTTTAAGGTAAGATGTGACTCTTGTATGTGGCAAATATCTGGCCTGAGTTTTTGTATCCAGTTAGCTAACCTGTGCCTCTTTAGAGGACAGGTTAAGCCATTCACATTAATGGACAATATTGATAAGTCTGGTAAAATTTTGGGTATCAAGTTTTTCGAAAGTCCATGGGACGTTTTTAATCCTTTCACCATTGTGGAAATTGGAGTTTGATAAAAAGTTTTTGAGTGAGTTTACTTTTGTGGTAGAGGATTGTGCTGGTCATTAAGGAGGATAGGTCTGAGACTATCCTGAAGAGCTGGTTTGGTTATGGCAAATTTCTTCAACATATGAATGTCATTAAAGTACTTAATTTCTCCATCATAAATGAAACTCAGTTTAGCTGGATACAGGATCCGGGATGGAAAGTTATTTTGCTTTAGGAGATTAAAAGTCAATAACCACCTTCTTCTGGCTTGAAAAGTTTCAGCAGAGAGATCTGCAGTCATTCTAATATTCCCTTTGTAGGTAATGGATTTCTTGCATCTGGCAGCTTTCAGAATTTTCTCCTTTATATTAACACTAGTGAAGTTAATTATGCTGTGCCTGGGGGATGTCTTATTCGAATTGAGTTGTGCTGGGGTTCTGAAACTGTCTGCTATCTGAAACTTTCATGCTATCTGTCTGCATGTCTGCTATCTGAAACTGTCATGCTATCTGTCTGCATGTCTGGAAAATTCTCTTTCATAATTTCATGGAGGAGGGCCTCTGTGCCTTGTGAGGCCACTTCATCAGTTTTGGGGGATTCCAATGTGGCAGATATTAGCCTTCTTAAAATTATCCCAGAGCTCTCTGAGACAATGATCCATTTTTGCTCTCCATTTTTCTTCCTCTTTGAGAGTTTTGGAGCGTTCAAACGCTTTGTCTCCAATGTAAGAAATCCTTTCTTCTGCCTGCTCCACTCTGTTACTGAGGGATTCTATTGTGTTTTTTCAGATCTTTGAGGGCTGCAAATTCTTGCTTCAGTGCATCAAAATCTTTGGTGGTTTTGTCTTTAAAATCACTAAATTCTTAAGACAACTTTTGAATTTCTCCTCAAATTTTTAATTCTGACTTTTGAATTTCTCTTCTAATTTCTAATTCCAAATTTTCCTCCATTCTATTAATCTTGTTTGCAATCCAAATTCTGAATCGATTTCTGACATCTTGGCCAGCTGTTTATGAATGGGATCTTCAGTTACATCTGTCATATCTTTCCTGGGGGGCGGGGGGTTGATCTATTCTGATTATTTATGTTACCAGAGTTTTTCTGCTGATTCCACCCCATGATTACTTTACACCATTTGACTTTTCCCCTGGAGTTTTTTCAAGGACCTGTACAGTGCTACGGCTTGAGAAACTGGGGACCTACTTGATGTGGTGGGGCTAAATGGTTCTGTCTTGTTTTCAGCTGGTCTCTGTTCAACCCTAGTGAAACAGTTATTCTGGGTTGAAGTCTCAGCTATGGAAAAATACCAGCAATTAAGTCACCCCACCCACCACAGGCAACAATTGGAGAAGGAGAATCAAACCTTCCTGCAACCAGACACCCAGGGTACCACTTGAATAGTCCTCAGATGATTGGCTCAGTTCAAAAGGTCCAAATCAATTGTCTCAGTCAGCACCTGTCTCAGGTGGGAGAGTTTCAAAGGTCTCTGGCAACTGGATCGCAGGGGTCTTGTGACAACTCAAATATGACTTGCTCTGGTCCACCGTGAAGTCAGGAGGACCCACCCAGCAAGTAGATTAGTCTGGGAAAGTTGATGTCTCCTTCCCCACCATGGACCTCTGTCCCACCCAGTCACTGATAGCCCCCCAGGGCTGTGACCCAGTTTTCTCCAGTGAGTAGATTCTCCAGAGGTTTGCACCTGCCTAAATCACAAGGAAATGTATATCTGCTCAGCTAAGCTGCTGCTCTCTGCCTCTACCAAGCAGGGAGCGGTGAGGCCTGACAACCTCAGGCGCTTGATGGAGGCTGGGGGGTTTTCACTCAGTTCCAGCCCCGCCCGATTGATGTTACTTGCAGAACAGAATAACTTTGTGGGAGTTTGTTTCTGTCCTTTCTAAATTCCTCTGTAGAAGTGGAGCTGATCTGAGTTCCCAGAACCTGTGCCTCAGGCCCTATCTTTACTCCTGCAGGTTTGTATTCGCAGCATGGTTAGCTTTCAGCTCTAGCCTCTTGCTTTCCTTTGTCTATAGGCTGATGATCCCCTTAGGGCCGGGTGCGTCTTAAGCTCAGTGAAGTGATCCTCTGGGTTGGCCCCACCCTGAGAATTTCCTGGCTCTGCATGTGCATTTTCTAGTCCCCATGCTCCACCCAAGCCGGTACTGCCTCAGGCAAACCCTTTACTCACAGGGCCTGTGTTTCAGTCCAGATCTGTTCCGCGGTGGTTGCCATCTGAGAAGATGCCCAGCCTCCTCTGGTTGCCCAGGGAGACAGGGGATGTGGCTTCGAGATATCCGGGGGTGGGCCTTATTGTTGGCAAAAATGACTGCTGCTCTGCACCTTAGGGCACTGCTGCTCCAGCTTGATTCCCTCTCAGCCGACCATCATCTCCTCAGTCCTGTGCCACAGAATCAGCTCTGATCAGCTGCAGTCCAGGCCCTTTCCATGCCCCTTGAGAAATCACCCAAGAATCTGGACTACTGGGGGACAGGCCTCCAGACCTCAGAGTGAGAGTTGAGGGGAGTGCTGGGAGCTCAGAATTACAGGTCAAAACACCAAACTCATTGAGACCAACTGAGCAAATAAACAGATAAAAAGGGTACCAGACACACAAGCCCATAGATGCACAAACAATCAGAAACACATAGACATACAGACAACAATGACAACAACAAAAAAAAAACACAACTACAATAAAAATAATGATAATCGTAAAATAATTGAAAAAAATGCTAAAAAACATATAAACAAAATGAACAAACAAAAAAACCTCTAAAACGTCTAAAAATCTGATGTAAGCACTCTCAGAAACCATAAAGAGGGAAGAAGAGGAAGAGAGAAGGAAAAAATGTGGTGTGTTCATAAAAATGTTTAAAAAAGAAGAAAGAAAAAATTAAAAATAGAAAAAAAAAATATATATATATAAAATAAAAATTAACAATAGCTCCTCCAAGAAAATGGTGAGGGAAAAAAAGGGGGCCGCGAAAAAGAGAGAGAAAGAAAACACAGGCACCAACTACAAAAATATTATTCTTGTGTATATGTAATAATATACATCTATATGTATGATGTCAGGATCGACTTTCGTAGGAATATATTTATACTGCAATATACTCTCTGGACACCAGGTGGCGCTGTAAGTGGTTTCCAGGCTTATACCTAATTCACAGTTTATACAGTTACCACGGTAATCACCCTACCTGGCCAATCTCCATTTTGGAGTTTCTGTAAAAGTTTATTACCTAATTGTTGTGGAACCTCAACAGATGCTCTGCTCCAGATGGCACTCCTATCTGACCTCCCAACTCAGTGCAGGAGTCCATGCTTCACAAATCTTTCCACTCTGCTCCCACGTTCTCCTGCAACTGGCGACTACAACTGGCTAAGGGGGAGGGTGCTGGCTGACACTGGCTTTAGCTGCTGCTGGCACCAGCAGCTGCTGCTGGCTCTCGGGGCTGCTGCTGGCTTTTGCAGCTGCAGCGCACAGAGACCTTATTCTCAGTTTTTGTGTCTCAGAGTCTCACTTTTGAATCTGGACTTTTGAGTCCAGCCACCTGACAGTTCTCCACACAGCCTGAACTGCCAGCCCACTCCAATATTCCCCATCAGGAATGATCTGGTCTATTTAATCACTCCTGTTGTTCTGGGGGAAGGTGTCCGCCATTTCGGATAATTCAAAAGGTCTGTTTCCTGGGCGGGATCCCTTCTCTTCAATTCTCCATCAGGTTGCTTAGCTCCTTATGATTCTGAGTAGCTCCCCTTTCAGGTGGCACACTCGGTTCAGGAATAAATTTTTGTCAATTGGGTTTTGCCAGGAATTGCAAGTTGCTGTCCTCTGTGAGGGAGGGGCCCACCGGCCAGCATGGCCAAGAAGGGAAAATCTCTACAACAGAGTCCATGGTTTTAAATTACACCTCATATATAGTAATCCGCCAATTCACTGCACGTCTCCAGCTGTCTGTCCACACCAATAATCCACACAAGGAAAAGGTCCAGACCCCTCTTCCTCTCACCTCATGACTTGGGCGAGATGGGCTACATGTCGATCCCGTCCTCCATCATCCAGCCTTTCTTTTCTATACACTCTTACCAGCACAGCCCTCTTGTTTTTTGAGGTCAAAATGCTGCAATCTCCCCTACCCAGACTTTCCAACCCAGCCACAATTTCCTTTCCTCCTCCCACATCCTCTCCCTTCCCTGCACTGTGCCTGGGAGACACTGTGACATTCTCACCCATGCACCTTGTTGGAGCCCCCTTTCTCATTTTGTCCAAGCAGACAGACTCTTGGCTTCTTTCATCTTCCTCTGAACCTCTCTGTTCTGCAACCCCCTCCCTGACATCCCCACCCAGCTGAAGAGCCACCCACCTACTTCCTGCTTATCACTCCCATCTTGTTCTCAGAGAACCTTTTCCAAACCCTACTCCGCAGGGACAACCTTCTTCACTCTGTTTGGTAATCCCTCTGCCCTCCATCAACTTTCCCATGGTGCTATCTATATACCCCAAAGGGTAGACTCTGAGAAGAGCACTTTGACAACTCGCCCAGCAGTAAGCAACTTCACCGAATTTGTGGAAACACTTTACAGCTCTTGGCCACCATGTCGGAGCTGCATTTGCACAGCAGTCATAGACAATTTCAGAGCTGTGTCTCCTATTTACCTTGGCCAAACATCCGTGTGTTCAGTCTGCTGATAGTTTAAAAATTAATGCCTACATAGTAGATGACTGGCTGTTTACAAAGTCCATTGAGCATCAAATGTGAGCCCCAGGGTCAAAGCTGTGCTTTTAGGCAGTTTCCTCCTTCCCTGTTCTTACTGATTTTTCTCTCTGCTCCTAATCAATTTCATTTGCTGAACTCTTCCCTTTCTTCCCTGGCATGTAACTTTTCAGCTTATAACAACTTCTTTTATATATTTCAATTCTGGCTATAAAGTTAGAAGTAATTTTTAGAGAGGGGAAAGGATTGAAAAGAAAGAGTTAAATAAAAGAATGAAAGTGGGTAGGAAATAATGGCTTTATGTGGTGTTTCTCATGTTCAGGATCCCCTTGTGCTAAAATTATTAATGCTTTTAGGTCTATTATTGCAACTCATTGAGGCAAAATCATTATCAAAGGCTAGTTAGCACACTTGCAGGAAGAAGTTTGGGTACATCCTGTGCTTAATGAATTCAGTTATTAAAAAAAAAAAACTTAGTGTAATAAGAATGGTTTTTTTCTTCTGTATTAAAATTTAGAATGAACTACTGAGTTTGGATTTTTTTTTATAATTTCCTGATGAGCAAACTTTGGTGTTCTGTCTTTCATTAGGTTTACATCTATGAGCTGTGAGCCCATCTTCCTGATAAAGGGCTGTAACAGTCTTGAATTCTCTTGACTGAGAGAGAATTCTTAGCACCTGCAAGCCCTATGCTCCTATTCCTCACATCTCACCCATCCTTGATCTCATTCCTCAATAGAAAGCTAGGTAGTTTTTCCCTGAAGTGTGTATATATTATCCCCAGGGGTGCCTATTTTGTTCACTCCCTGTATGCTTGGGGGATTTTGTAAGGCTCAGCACATGTGTGCTCTCCTGACCACGTTTCAGCGCTGCATTAGGACAGTAGCTCATCTTCCTAATAGCCTTGTAGAACTTTGGAAGATTAAACTGACCTGAAAATCATCTGTCAGAGATTATTAACAGGGTAGAAATCTGAGCTGAGGACTATCTTAATCCAATCTTCTTTTACCTACATTGATGTCTATCCAAATTGAGTTTAAATCGCATCTCTACCATTTTCTAGCTGTTTGGTTTGGAGCAAAGGGTCTCAGGTTTTTCCTGTATGAAATATATTTCATAGGGTTGTCATGAAGATTAGATGAACTAATTAATGTAAAAACACTTAAGGCTGAGAGCAGTGGTTCACACCTGTAATCCAAGCACTTTGGAAGGCCATGCTGGAAGGATTACTTGAAGCCAGGAGTTCAAGAACAGCTAGGAGTTCTTGAAAGATTACTTTGATGCCACTTGGCTGACTTCTTTCTCGGTGTTAATTAATGAAGAAACTGTCTTACTTATAGTGGGTCACCTGTAGTCCCAGCTGCTTGGGAGGCTGAGCAAGGGTGAGACCCCAACTCTACAAAAAATGGAAAAATTAGGACTGGGTGCCCATAGGTCAATGGTTAAAGCACTGACCCTGTGCACCAGAGGTGGTAGGTTCAAACCTGGCCTGGGCCTGCTAAACAACAAAAATTTAAAAAAAAAAAAAAAAAAAAAAGGAAAAATTAGGCAGATGTGGCAATATATGCCTGTGGTCTCAGCTACTCAGAAACCTGAGGCAGAAAGATTGTAACCCAACTATAGACCCCAAGGAATTGAAAATAGATATTCAAGCAAATACATACACACATGTGTTCATAGTGGCACCATTCACAACAGCCAAAGAGGGAAACAACAAAGATGGAATACTATTTGGCAAAAATAAAGGAATGATACTGGACTTTGAAAAAATTATGCTAATTAAAAGAAGTCAGATACATAAAGTCACATATTATATATATTTGTAACAAGAATGTACAAATTCATAGAGACAGAACATGGGGGCTGGAGAAGGGGAAGAATATGCTTAACAGGTATAAGGTTTCCTTTTGGATGACGAAAATGTTTTGGAACTAGATAGAAGTTATTGTTACACAATATTGTGAATGTCCTAAATACCATCATTGTCCAGCTTTTATTTCTTCACTGGTGCCCAGAATATTCTGGGGGAGACTAAATGTTGCTCATTCTCTTCATTATCTGTCCAGCTCAATGAAACCAAATTGCACTGAGTCTGGCTTTGATGCCAGTTGGCTGAATCATTCCTATTAAAATGGTTAATATTATGTTATGCAAATTTTACCACAATTAAAAAAAAAAAAAAAAGCTGTCATGAATCACTGGTTGCCAGTGAGGGTGATTTCTCGGAGCATTTAATACCTCAGTGAAATGGAAGGTAGATCCTCTAAGTATTCTCTCAGATATTTTAGTAAGTCTAAGTTAATGGCAAGGAAATACTTTCTTTGAGAAGAAAAATCCCAAAACAAAACTGGTAGTAAACTCGACTTCAAATTGCTTTTCAGAGAAAAAAATTCCTTCTCTGGGCTATGGGAGAGCATCATGGCTGGGGTCCCTCTAGCTGCTGGAGCTGTGGTAGTGCTGACGGCCTGAGCTGTTATGTGTCACAGGACAGCTTGTCCAGATCGGGGAAGAGTGCTACCACCAGTAAGAGGAAAATGAGTGTCTTGCTTGTTAGAATCTTCCAGCATGCTCTCTAAAGGTGCACATTATAGTACACTCCTCTAGTGCTTTAATCAGGAAGGGTGACTAGTTGGGGGGAATTTGAAGCACCGTGACTAGGCAGTTGATAAACAGGATGATATTGGTGGGGGTGGAGCTGCCTGCCATCACCTATCATGCCCCTAGGTCCAGCCAGCCCTATGGGAATAGAACTGACTACAGAACGATTATTTAGCTATTCCAAATGCCCCTTTCACTGCCAGCATCGAACCTATGACAGCTCAGTGAGATCCGGGGTTTTAACCATGTAGAGCCTGCCACTGCCACATAATATTTTCCACTATGTCCCATCTCCAACTCGTGTGTCACTTCAGTTTAGCTGCCTGTGTCCACATGGTTAGTCCCTGCTGCTTCTAATCTCCTATGTCCTATCTTTCTTTGTCTGCTTGTTGTCCAGCTTTTATTATGCCACTACCACCCAGATACCCCGGCAGTGACTACATGTTCTTTTCTTCATTATTTGTCTGGCTCATGACACCAAATTGCACTGAGTCTGGCTTTGATGCCAGTTGGCTGGCTTCTTTCTCGGTGTTAATTAATGAAGAAGTTGTCTTACTATTTGATATTAATCACTCTGAGTGGGCTTCAGTGGGAAAAAAAAAATAGTCCAGGAATGGAATGTGATGTTAGAAAGCAGGCCAAATCCTGAATATCCTTCCCACAAGACCCAGGCACGGAGCTTTGTAACCCTAGGAGGAGTGACGCAAGGCTGTGGGTGCCCTCAGAAGGCTTAAGCTGTCGGCACATGTAGAGAACGGGAAGAGCAAACTGGGGAGAATCAAGGAGAGGGGCTGGGGGTGAAGGACACGGGAAGACAAGAATGGAAAAGGGCAGCTACTCTAAGAGCACCGCCGGTACCATCCTTGGTATCCACGTGGGCTGTAAATGGTCACCTTTCATGTACTTACTCCTCAGAGGCACATTGGTTAAGACTGCAAATGTGGGCATCAGAGCAGGGTGGGCTTTAAATTGAGCTTGCCAGTTACTCGGGCTGTCTTCAGGAAGGTTGACCCTTTACGTCCCCAGTTTCCTCAACTATAAAATGAGGATAACTTTGGCTATAGAATACCTTCACTGTTACATGACTCGCACTTGCCACCTTTTATTTCATGATGGTCAGTCTTCCATTTTACAAAAGAAATGTATTGCCCGGCATGGTGGCTCACGCCTGTAATCCTAGCACTCTGGGAGGCTGAGGCGGGCAGATTTCCTGAGCTCATGGGTTCAAGGCCAGCCTGAGTCAGAGTGAGACCCTGTCTCTAAAAAATAGCCAGGCATTGTGGTGGGGTGTCTGTAGTCCCAGCTTCTTGGGAGGCTGAAGCAAGAGGATCACTTGAGCCCAAGAGTTGGAGAGTTGGAGGTTGTTGTGAGCTATGATGCCACAGCACTCTACCAAGGGCAACAAAGTGAGACTCTGTCTCCAAAAAATAAAAAATAGAAAGCAAAATAATGTCCATAGACTGGCAAGTCATGGCCTGTAATCCCAGCACTTTGAGAGGTCAAGTCAGAAGGATCACTTGGGGACAGGAGTTCAAGACCTTACACTATAGTGAGACCCCATCTTTACAAAAAATAAAAAAAAAATAAGAAAAATGAGGAAAAAAAGAAATGTATCACCCATCTCTAATCTTACCAGTCTGCATCACCCTGAGTCTGACAAACCTCTGGGGTATCTAACAAAGGGATGATTTGAGATGGTTTTGGTGTTGGTGCTAAGAAAGTGAGCGATTCTAATGATTAGGGAAACTTTTTTTGCAATTCATGAGGTTGGCAAATATCTGCTTTCAACACCACTGAAGGAAGACCTTTTTGAGTTAAAGCTGATCATTGAAAATAATTTTATTTACAAAACATTCTAATGAAGTTCAAGAGACTGAGATACCTTCTTATGACAAAACACCTTCCATCCTCATATAATCATTTATGTGAACAAATTTTCTCAGTGCTTACATAAAAAAGGAATAACATTTATATTAACCCTAGCTCATTGTGGCAATTAATATATTTATCCATGGATATGTGAATGAATTTTCTAAAATTCCAGCTAACCCAGTAAGACACATTTCAGGACCCCTGACCTCTGCCCTGAGGGCCTCTTACTACTGGGATCCCTTCCTGAAGGTCCTGTGAACTTAGGAGAAGATGCTACTGCCAGCTCCCTTACCTGGGGCACGCAGCCTGATCCAGGACTATTTGAATTTACAGGCGCCTGTTATGGTTTTCCTGGGCACATTCACGCAGCTCAGACGAGTCAATTAAAGGAAAAGGTCTGTGTTTCTGGTGGAAAGCTGTCACGTAAGCAGTTAAAGGAATAGTCAGAACTTCATCAATTATAAACACAAAACAATCCAAGATTTTATTCAATTGCTGCTTTTAAAAGTACTCTATCAAATCCTCTACTCCATAGCTTTTCTGCCACTTCTGACTTTTAAAAAGTCAGATCCAGTCTAATCTAAAATGAAGTCTCATATCCAGTTTGTCAATTGCCCTGCATTATTTCATTAGAAATTTCTCTCTCCTACTAACTCATTTATTTATTAGGAAAAGCACCTTAAGTCACTGCTCCTCCCACCCTCACATGAAGCCATGGGCTCTCTAATGCAAGAGCCATCAAAATATTTGTTTATGCCCCCCCACCAAAAACTGTTGGAAAACCTTTGTACCCCTCACCACTTAAAAATATTTAACATCTAAACTTTTAAAATGCTGATGCAAAGTATGCAATTTTTATTTTGTTGCAAATATTGGCACTTAAAATAATGCTACTGTATTACTCTTTTAAATATATTCACTGAACTACAAATATTGTAGTTAGTTTATAAGCATTGTCATCCATTTGTAACACATGCATTTGTGATTCATTTGTAATCAATGGAAAAGCTCTTGGTTAAGGGCTGGAAAGTGTACTATGTTCCTTTGCTTCCTTGAACTTGCATTTCCATTCCATTTCTCTCATAGAATTTTATCCTGTTATCTTGTTACGCTTGAAAGTTTTTACTAACCACCCTACCATATTTTCTACAATAAAGATACCCATGTAAAGATAAATCTTTTCATTTCCTGCATCTCTAAGATTGTAAATGTTAAAAAATGTATTCTGGAGGGAGTTACTATGTATTTTTAGGAATTAGTTGATCAAAACAAAATATATACTAAAATTTTTAATAAACAATTATTAAACATGAAAACTAAAAATTGATCAACAGTCTATTTTTATTTTATTTATTTGTTTTTTTTTTTTTTTTTTTTGGCCAGGGCTGGGTTTGAACCCACGACCTCTGGTATATGGGGCCAGCACCCTACTCCTTGAGCCACAGGCACCACCCTGATTGACAATTTATTTAGGGAGGTGACAACTTCCTCTAGCACCATACCAATGGTGGTGCCAGGGTGGCAGCTGCAAAAATTTCAGGAAAAAGCCAGGCATAGTGGCTCATACCTGTAACCTTAGCACTCTGAGAGGCTGAGGCAGGTGGATTGCTTGAGCTCAGGAGTTAGAGACCAGCCTGAGCAAGTGAGACCCTGTCTCTACTTAAAATAGAAAAATTAGCTGGGTGAAGTGGCAGGCACCTGTATTCCCAGCTACTTGGGAAGTTGAAGCAAAAGGATTTCTTGATCACAAGAGTTTGAAGTTGCTGTAAGCTAGGACCACATAGTGCTCTAGCTTGGAGCAAGAGAGTGAGACTCTGTCTCAAAAAAAGAAAAAGAAAGAAAGAAAGGAAAGAAAAGAAAAGGGACTTCTTTTTCCTAATGGAGCTGAGTGGTGGTCAGAAGGGGAAAGAGTCTCAGATGTGAGCAAACAGCTGTGACTCAGTTCTTTCCAGGCTGGCTACCTTGGTCCGCAGGTCTCTTAACTTTTAGTCTGTTTCTCATCTTTGTAAACTGGAATTAATGCAATATGTGCCCTGTTCCCTTAGAGTTGTGGAGGGGTTAGCCTAATATACTGTGAAAGTGCTTCAAATGTATTAAAAACAAAATACAATTGTTACTTACTGTTATTAGTAAAGTGCAAAATGCCCTTTCTGAAATTTGGCATGTGAGGCCTGGAATTTAAATTGTAGTTTGATAATTATAATTAGTTTAATCTGGCCTGTTTGGTATTGCTTTGGGCATATCTGTATCCACGATATTAAAATAAATCAGTTTTTCCAAGAAAAACATAAGGGTCCTTAGAGATTCTTAAAGCCTTCAAAATAGAATTAAAAGAATTCTTAATAAGCCTAAATGATTTGATGATCATTCTAGTGAAAAAATTAGCTCTAGGTTAGTCGGCTAGGGGCTGGAACCCAGGGGAGGCATAACACCAGTTCATTAAACAGGAATGAATTAGTGAATCATAGAATCACACCCCTGCGTCTCCACAACCCTGCGGCGTCTGGTCTCGGGAGCTTTTCATTCTAGGTCTTTGGATGAGAGAGAGCGAGCAAGGAGAGGCATAAGGGGGTGGGAAGGGTGGATATCTTTAGAGAGTAAATGATACAAGGAAATAAGCAAGGAAGGGAAGAGGGGAAGAGAAAAAGAGAAAAAATGGAGCATGTTTGAAGTCTCCTCATCTTGATTCCATCAGTTAAATCCTCTGGAGAGCAAACCAAGTGAGTTCAGTGTGTTTGTAGTCCCAGCCTGGGTGGGTCCCAGTGTGGACTCGGAGGTGTGGCGGCCTCTCCCCTGACAGATCCGACATCTCAGCTCCTCTTTGAAGTTGACCTGAACGATCCTTTCATCGAGTTTTCAATATTGCTGTGGCTATAATTTAAACTTGAAACAAGAACAAAGTGTTTTTGCTATTGAGTAAATCCCCTGTTAGAAGAGATTGTCTGTGTGCAGATGGCTTTTCTCTGTTCTGCTCTTCCTGGCGGTGCATTTAGCCTCCGAATTTCACACACACGGTTTGGAAACCCATCTCTCTGCAGAGCAAAACAACAAAGCATAAACAAGGCCTGACCGTGGCGTCTGAGCAGGGATAGGACCATTTCTAAAATATGTGTTTGCTCCCCCCTTTTTCCCTTTCTGTTTTGGTCTTTCCTCTTTTGCTGCTTTTCTTTCTTTCTTAAAAATTTTATAGTAGTGCAAATATAATGTTCATTATAAAACATTAAGAAAAATACAAATAAACAAAACCAAAACAAATCAAAATGAAAACACATCATCCAAAATTGACCTCAGTTAACATTTTGGTCCAGAATTTCCACTTACTTTTCTATCTCTCTCTCTCTCCCTTGACATTTATATGTATGTGTATGTGTTAGTGTGGATTACTCCACTAAAAATAAAATTTCTGCAGGGTAATGATATTCAATTCCCTTAATTTAGCTCATTCTGAATAGAGTCTTCCACATTTCTTCTTTGGTGGTGGTAAAGCTTTAACCATGCAATCCAATGTGGTTTTCAGGTCATATTTATTGGAGATGGTCAGCACTAACATATCTGTTCATGAAGATGGTTTTGGATTAAACTTTCAGGGATGTAAATAGATGCTGAAATCAGAGCCTTTTTTTCCTGAGCAGGCTTGTCTGATCTCTACCAATGAAGTGTAATTGAAAGGTATGAAATACAGCAGCCACAATATGTCCCTCTGACACAGTCCTCCTCAGCTCACTGTGGCCCTGACACTGCCCAAGAAACCATTATTCTTTGTGTTACAGGAATTCTGGGAGAGTCTCAAATACAAACTTTCCTGCTTATGGACATCACATCAAAGCCTCATGAGGCATTAGCAGTACTTGGATAACTCGCATTAGATCATCAGTTCCTGGGATGAGAGGACGACCTTGACAAAGATGCAGGTTGGGGGTTTGGGGAATGAAAGAAAAGAGAGAGTTAAAGGGAAGGGAAAAATAAGGAAAGATTCTGAGCCTACACCAACTTGATAGGTGTGCCAATAGTGAGGACCAGAAACCCATCTCATTTAGAGTACACATCTAGACACACACAGAGGGAGGGGAAATGAGGGATTATTATAAAGATCCAATATTCTTAGAAGTTATGGGAACATGACATAAAGCCCAGCAGGTCTTGAGCAGTTGGAAATTCAGAATGTGTACCTCTCTTCCTTCTTTGCCCCCTCTTGTTCAGTTCCTCTGTCGCCCAAGCAGTATCTTCTAATCACCCACCTTGTAGTTGGCCCAAAATGGTCTCAAGCCCTAGTATTATATAGCCTGTTCCACTACCCATCACGCCTGAGAATTGTTTCTGTGTCTCTTAATTCAAATCCCCAACACTGGGATTGAAATCATTTGGGGCATTTACAAAAATCCATTTTCTTAGGCTCTCAACCTTGATGACTGAATAGAATCTCTGGACAGAGGGAGAGTAATGACCAGCTCACCTCTACTAGGGCAGACTCCTCATAGCTGCTGGTTGGTTGTCCAGAGGTCAAGAGTCCATCCAAGTTATGGTCAAGGTGGATGGACTTCAAGGGTCACATGGGGCCCTTCAGGGCTGGGATCAGGGAAAACCTGTACGACATATAATATTTGTTATAGTGCTCCCTTCAACTCATTCTCTATTTGTCCTAGGGAGTTTTTAAAAATATGTATTAATATAAATCAGATCATGCTCATCCAGCTTCAAATCCTTCAGTTGATCCCCTATCTTTTTAGATAAGTATCCAAATCTTTAGCAGGGCTCTTATGGAGAGAGATGAGGGCAGTGATGGAGAAAAAAACAGGAGGAATAAATTTTAATATTCTATACTACCGTAGGATGACTATAGTTGACAGCAGCTAGAAGAGGGATATTGGATGTTTCTAACACAAAGCGATGATAAAGTTTGAGATGATGGAGATGTTCATTACCCTCATCTGATCACTATGCACTACATGCATTGAAACAGCACCATGTACCTCATGAATATGTCGAATGATTATTTTTCTATTAAAAAAAAAAAACAAATTGGGAAATACTGAAAACAAAACTGAACGTCTGGGGATGCAGATTTTCATTTGGATTCTGCATGATTTTGTCAGTCCTGTAATTTCTCTGGCCTCAGTTTCTTCACTATAAAAGCGTATAGATGGATCAGATGGTCTCTAACTCTCTTAGCTTTAATATTCTGACATTTCGGCTCAGCGCCTGTGGCACAAGCGGCTAAGGCGCCACATATACCTGAGCTGGCGGGTTCGAATCCAGCCCGGCCTGCCAAACAATGACAGCTGCAACCAAAAAATAGCTGGGTGTTGTGGTGGGCGCCTGTAGTCCCAGTTACTTGGGAGGTGGAGGCAGGAGAATCGCTTGAGCTCAGGAGCTGGAGGTGGATGTGAGCTGTGATGCCATAGCACTCTACCCAAGGTGACAGCTTAAGGCTCCTTCTCAAAAAAAAAAAAAAAAAAAAAAAATTCTGACATTTCTTGGTTCTGTTCCACAATTATAGGGACAAAAATTTATTGCAGGGTAGGGGATAAAATTTGGGTGTAGCAACATGGCTCATGGATACGTTCACCTGCTATTAGCTGATGAGACGTACAGGTGAGAAATCAGTGGTAATAGAGTATGCTGTGCAAAACCTGACCAAGTCTTGGTGTTATAGACAAATGCATGGACGTGTTCCTTCTGGCTTTTGATGACACAATCAGATGATTCAAATGAAAACAGGGATTCTGAGACTATTCTTTCAAAACAATAATTCTAAAACTACCTGCGTGTGCGTCCGGGTTTTAGCTTGATGAGTACGTGGCAAATGCTGAGATAATTCAGTCCCAAACTATTAATAACTGTGGGAATTGGGGCAAGTGGAAATGATGTGAAACTAACTACTAAGAGAAAATTAAGCGTTTCTACGGGTGACTGGCCACACTGCAGCTCAGAATAGCCCTCTGTAGGGTGGATGAAATAATGTGTCAAGAATTCACTGGTCGGATGATTCTGAGTCTTGGAAGTTGATAAAGAGGCTTGAATGGCAATTTTTTCAGCAATTTCAGAAATACTTCAGTCATTTCCATTAGGCAAAATGTGTGTCCCTGGGGTCAAAGATGGTATCCATTGTTTCAACATACCTGGGCCTTTAACAAATTCAAACTAGGCCAGGGGGTTGGATGGAAGACTGCTCAAAGACCCTCTCACCTGACGTCCCACTTGCACTTCCTGTCTACCTCCTGGCTCATCCCGGATGCTAGAATGCCCTTTTCTGCTGGCTGGCTTTTCTCTCTCATCACTCAACCTATTAAGAAATTTTACATTCTCCAAGAAAGCTGTCCTTTATTAGATGGATAGGGGCCAATGACTTCTGATTTCTGATGCTTAATAAATCCTTCCATCTTCTGTGCTGCCATGTCATCTTATAAATAGCACTATTAGGAGACGGAGAGCATTAATTATGTCTGTCTGCCCTTCTGGATTCTACATCTCTTTATAGCAGACATCATGACTCACTTACATTTGCATCTCCCACAGCACTCAGCACATAATTGGTACCCAATAAATACTTAGAAAGAATTGTGGCAATGAGTGTGGAGGTGAGGAGGTGTGGGGAGGTGAGAAGGGGTAGTTACTGTCTCATAAGGACTTTTATCTCAATTTATTTATAACATTCAATGTACTGTACACTGGCAATGAAAATGGACAAAAGCATAGGATTGTTTGACCACGAGTGATTGAAACAGGAAAATTTCAATCACTGAATAGGAAATATTTATCTTGAATGATGGTGCTTTAAGGAAAAGAAAACAAACAGGTTTAAATAAAGGAGAATGAGGAAGGATCTTCTGGAGAGAATCACATCTCCTGAGCAGCTTTAGGGGTTGCTCACATTGTACCCAAGTCTGGTTAAATCCTGAAAGCACATGGCCTTCTCTTTCCTGGACACCCTTCTTCTTCTTCTTCTTCTTTTTTTTTTTTATTAAATCATAGCTGTGTACATTAATATGATCGTGGGGCATCATACACTTGGTTCATAGACCGTTTGACACATTTTCATCACACTAGTTGACATAGTCTTCCTGACATTTTCTTAGTTATTTTGCTAAGACATTTACATTCCACATTTACTAAGTTTTACAT
This sequence comes from Loris lydekkerianus, assembly GCA_963574355.1. Lineage (NCBI taxonomy): Eukaryota > Metazoa > Chordata > Mammalia > Primates > Lorisidae > Loris > Loris lydekkerianus. The sequence goes on from CAUYPK010143038.1 coordinate 16,877, forward strand.
ATACCCTTGTAAGATGCACCGCAGGTGTAATCCTATCAATCCCCCTCCCTCCCCACCCTTTCCCCCTTCCCCCTATTCTTAGGTTATAACTGGGTTATAGCTTTCATGTGAAGGACCTAAATTAGTTTCATAGTAGGGCTGAGTACATTGGGTACTTTTCCTTCCATTCTTGAGACACTTTACTAAGAATATGTTCCAGCTCCATCCATGTAAACATGAAAGAGGTAAAGTCTTCATCTTTCTTTAAGGCTGCATAGTATTCCATGGTGTACATATACCACAATTTATTAATCCATTCGTGGATCGATGGGCA
>CAUYPK010143039.1:0-12381 GCA_963574355.1 Loris lydekkerianus
AGTATCCAATGTACTCAGCCCTACTATGAAGCTAAACTATAGCTTTCACATGAAGGCTATAACCGAACTATACCACAAGACTATGGGGAAAGGACCAAGGAAGGGGAAGGGAGGGGGGAGGTTTGGGTGGAGGAAGGGTGATGGGTCGGGTCACATCTATGGTGCATATTTTTATCTATAATAAAAAAATTAAAAAAAAAATTATTTTTCAAATTAGTAGATGCTTTAGTAGAAAAAATTATATTCAATTTGTGAAATGAGTTGCTCCAGGAGGCAGAATATTATCTCTCACTTTCTTCTATAAGTTTTTCATCAAAAATAATAAAATTTATCTGACATTACTGGTTTTGCAAGTATGCCTAGGCAGTATCCATCTCCCTTCTTCTGGGCAGAGAAAGTGGAAAATATGTTTTAGAGAATAAAAGGTGTACCTGCTAGAGAAGCACAGGAGAGAAGATGGAAGAAAAGATGTATCTGTTTCTTTAAGACAGCTTTGAGTTACTTTTCATAAGAGCATTAATAAAAGAGTTGGCAGATGTGGCTCTTATGATAGAGCCACATAGGAGAAGAGCATGTGGCCAAGGACATAGCTGGAGAATCACGGGTATAGGGATGAAAAGGATTCCTGTTCCTGCTCTACAGCTGCTGATGGAGCTGAGACCATGGTTTCCTGGTGCTTTCTCCCGCAGTGTGTTGACAATTCTCCTCTGCCTATTTTCTTTCTGTTAACTTACATTGCTTCCTAAAATGTTTTGATGATTCCAAGTATGGCTATTGTATAAATGAATTTTGCATAAACAAACAGTTCATCAACTTTACCAAAAATACATGTCCAATCCAACTTTTTGTAAACCCATAGAACAAATGGGCACTTTATGCATACAAAGCAAAAGCATATAGAGACTGGCAGTTTCATTATCAGTTCACACTCTGTCAATGGCCATGTGGTTACATGGATTAGATTAACTCAAGAAACTTAACTTTTGGACAGTATTCCAAAGCAGGCTTTGTGGTTAATTTTCTACTATTAATATTTCTACTATTATTAATTGGAAATAGGAACTCCTCTAATTCAATGCCCATTCTCCAAGACCTGGACTTTGAAAGATGTCTACATTTCGGACTTCCACTTACACACACAAGATATTCAGATGTGGGCTGAAAGCTGCAGTATGATTTGTTTTATTGAATGTCTTCAGATGCATGGTTAATTTCAGGAGATGGAAGAGCTAATTTTAGAAGTAGATAAAGCAACACCAATATCATCTACCCAGACATGAATAAACCAGACAAGTTTGATGCTTATAAGGTCAAATGTGTTCTCACAATTTATCATGCTCAGTAACCAGATACATTTTGAAACAGTGTGTTTATGTATTTTATTTATTTATTTATTTTTATATATTTTGATTGTTGGGGATTCATTGACGGTACAATAAGCCAGGTTACACTTATTGCATTTGTTAGGTAAAGTCCTTCTTGCAATCATGTCTTGCCCCCAGAAGGTGTAAACAAAGTCTCTGGTTAAGGAGGTTATTCATCCACTAGTGTATTAAAAGTTATGTTAAAATTCTGAAGTTGGCAAAGCTGTCTTTCCACTTCAGACACCAATGTGTGTCCTTTCTCAGACTCCCTGCCCTTCCTTCTCTCCACTTGTGGGTAGTGTGTGACATTTCACTTGTTCCAGCTCACTCTTTCCCTTTTGTTATTTTCTCCTGAAGGTCTTTATTCACACTCAATTTTCCAGGGCTGGTAACAGATCAAAGCAGCACGTTTCTTCTGGAAAGTCCTTTATTTAAAGGAGAGGATATGTAGGCTCAAAGAGCAGGACAGTGATGTAGGAGAGATACACGTAACATTCATGAAATCAAATTTATGGGTGTTAATAAAGTGCATAAAATTTGCCTCTTCAGTTAAAGGTGTATTTAAATGATTCCAGTTCATAACTTTTACCTCCAGTCTTATTATTAATGCATTCTGATAAAGCTCAGACAAGAAAGTAAATTTGCATCACAGTGTGAAGATGAGGAAATATGAGCCCTCAAGATGATTGTTGCAGGTATTAGGAACTACCTGCCAGCTCCTTAAGAACTTAAACTAAGTGTTTTAATTTGAAATTTTGTGATGTTCAGTATATTTTGGACCCAGGCTGTAGACAGAGAGTGGAGATTCGATGTCACTATGGTCTGTGTTCACAAAGAAGTTACCTATTCTTTCCTCTTAGACATACACAATTAAACCTCAGCTTTTGTTTTTTCAAGTATAATAATAATTAACTTACTTCCTTCTCTGCCCCTTCCCAAATTGTAGATTCTTGTTATAGAATTTCAAAGGAAAATCTATGCTTTAAACAGTTATTACCAAAGGTTTTAGTTGTTATATCTCCTAAATAGCTAAATAAATGATTGCAGAACCATATGGCCATGATGAAACTAATTTTTCATTGTAAATTTTGCAGTTTACAGTATTACCTAGTATATCTTATATTTGAAAACCATATTTTCATACAGTTTTCTGAATCTTTCTCTCTTGTACACATACGTACCTTTTGTAAAAGTAATACACACAATTTAAATAAATTTAAATAAATACCAGAAACACATTTTTCTTATTATTCAGAATCACTCTTCACTTAAAAATTGGCTTTAAGTAGATGCAGTAAATCTGTCATGAGAAAAGCTCTGACAAGCCCAATCAAACAAAGTCAATTAAATTTTAAATTCCTCAATAGGGTTTAACTTTTGAGCTTAGAATTTCTTGACTTGAAGCCAAGGTTGTTCTGGTTTTATCAAAATCAGTATCATTATAACAATGTCAATAAAGATATTTTTGTTAAACTTTAGCACAGCCCATCAATCAGAAGGACATTTTAAATATATTGGCTAGAAGGTTTATCTCATTATTAAGTAATAAGTGTGTATTTTGGAATAAGGGCTGTGATTTGTGTACATGTGAGCATATGTGTGAACAGGTGTATTTTATATCTTATTATTCCTACTTTATTTAGAACTTTACAGGAAGTAGCAATAATGTTTATATACAATACTTACAACACTATAATTATTATATTTATAGTGCTTATCATTGAAACAGTCCACAACGAGTATAACTTCAATGCATCACTATGTAACATAGGGCATACCACAGTTTCCATTTTATAGTTATTAAAATCTGGATGTAGGGCAGGTTATTTATTAAGGTCACTGAAGGATTTGGGAGACTTCACATGCTGTCAGGGGTCCAGGAAAAGCATAGTGGGTAGCTCAACCCGATCCTACTAGATTAATATTTTTAATTTATCTTCAATACTGAGGGATACTTTTTAGTAAGTAGAGATGCTGAGACAAATGCTGGGGAAATTAAAATATTATAATGAGTTCTACTCCTCAGTATAGATTGTAGAGACAGGCATATAAATATATATAAAACCAACCAAACACCCACACATCCACACAGGGTAATGTAACCACAACCATGAGAGAGGCATGTACAAGAAAATCATTCCATGGCATATGTTTTCTGGGAGGTCAGAGAGTGCTTCACTAAGATTATGATATAGTGTTTAGTCCTCTAGGGGGTAGGAAGTTCCTAAGGAAGGAAGGTGGGACTGAAAATAAATCTGGACAGAGAGTGTAGCGTGCCTGAAGGCAGAGGGATAAACACCAGTGATCCATAAGACCAAGGCAGAGATGGGGTCTGAAAGCTGAGCAAGGGATAAGTTGGTAGAAGATCTGGCTCACCGCAGTAAATAGCATAAAGTTTATTTTAATGGTAATGATGGCAACTAATTGCAAAGATCCAATGGTAAGGTATTGGGAAATTATTAGAGTGGGCACTAAAATGTTCCAGGGATAGAATAGAATTTGTGAGACAGGGAAAGGTGGGCTCAAGTGAGGGTGAAGAGGTAGACTCAGGTGATGATGAAGAGGGACTTAGGAATTAAGAGGAGAATTTGAGTGACATGTAATTTGGAGTCTAAACCAAGATAGTTGTGAGAAGGCATATGGGGTATTCCACTAATAATTATACCAGAAGGAAAAGCATAACCTAGACCACCCACCTAGAAAAGCATAACCTGGTTATCCTGATGATAGGAGGGTGGAGAGTGATAGGTCACACTTGCTGGTCCTTGTCTCCTGCAGAACCAGGGTGACTAGAAGGAAGAAGCGTTGACTGTGTCATTCAGGAAGACAAGAATCTGGACAGCTACTGCATACATTAATACTCACAGGAACTTTTACATATTAAAAGATTTGTTCTAGAGAACTATAATGCTTTAATTCCAAATAAGTGATTTATAATGGTTGCCTGATCTTCAATCCAGATCCATTAAGTCAGAATTGTTAGGGATGGAACCTGCATATTAATATATTTAAGAATCTCTCCAAATGTTTTTAATATACAGCCTGTGTTAGATATCATTGAATTAGAATACAACCTTCTTGGAAAAATTGTTTATTCTCGAAATTTCTTTATATCTGTTCAAACTCTTAATGCATTATTTTATATTTGGTAGAGTTACAACATTGTTTTCAGCCATTGTTTTGTCAGCAAGGCATTGAGTCCCCTCAAATAAATAAATAATATTGGTATATTAATTGTGTGTATGCAAATGTGTAGTGTTAGGACACTTGAAAGAAAATTCTTGTAAGTGGTTAAGAAGACCTTTACATAATCTTATTTACATCATTAATTTATTTAGCTAACTCTTTTTCATAGTAAAGTCCCCCACCTTTTGAATTGTAACAGTGTCCATATTAGTGAGAGTCCAAATTAATGATCTTTCACAGAGCAGAATGTTGAGCTGTCAAGACCTCAATGCTGATAGTGTTAAGGCAGGGCCTTTTAATCTCAGCGAATAAATGAAGTTTTCCTAGATGGTAGCCGATCTATAAGATATTTTGTATTTCATACTGCTAATAAGTGTTTATTAAAACATGTTTCATTATTAATTATACAGACTAGCATTCAAAGCTCCAGTAAATTTTATCCCTATTATAATAAAATTATTTAATTATATAAGTTCAGTAGTAAAGCTTATTTTTGTAAAGCAGTTTTATTGGGTGTGTCATATGGCTTAAAAACCCCAGAAACAGCCTGCACAATGCATCAAGATTGTTTAAACATACTGGATTGGAGATTATGTGATATATAATCTCAAATTAATGATTACCATGTTTTATTATACTTTATCTAGCATTAGTCTTGTTAAGGCATGATGAACTGGCCATTGGTATTGAATAAATGATAGGCATCATCTATTCCATGACTCTTGTGCCAATACATCATCTCTGATTATGTGAAGTTATATCTTGGCCACACATTATTAAGCCATGGTATATCACGCCTGCCCAGAATGAAAATTGTGTCTGGGCATTTGGGTGTTTCTACATGGTGAGAACCTCTTCTAAGAAATGAACTCTTGAGGTGGTCACTACTGTACATTGAATAAACTTGAAGTTTACTGTATTCATTATAATTTTGTGCACATAAGACACATTGACAGTTTTGAATTAGAGGAAACTGAGCCCCCATGAGTTAAATAAGTGCCTCCAAATTACCTTGCAGTGCAAAATTAAGCAAGCAGATAGAGACAAAATCAACAAGGGAAACATCAGTCTGTATTGTGCCTGGGAGATTCAGAGGTGGTGAAGGAAACCACACCTCTGCTATTTACAGTCCTGGAACTTTGGTCATGGTATTTAATTTTACTTGATGGGCTCAGTTTTTTTATATGTATACTGGAAAAGTCCAGTATGTCTCACTGAACTGTTCCTTGACAGGACCAAGCCACCACAGAGTCTGGCACCCAGGAAAGTGTTAATTTTCTGAATTTCCCCTAGAAGATGCATATCTCAACACGAGGACCCATCTGCTTTTCTTTGACTCTTAGCTGCCATTCCCAGTTTTCCCTGAGATCATGATTTAGGTTTATTATTTGTTCCTGAATGGCACTTGTAAGAGATAATGTTACTGATGATGTTTGAAGGTGCTGGAAAGGCCTAGCGAATAAGCAAATTCCCCATTTTTTGAGGTGGTGCTCAGGATAACACCAATCCATTTTAGAGAATATTAGGATAGAGACTCATAAATAAGCTGAAACTTTTATCTAGGGGAGTTCTAACTTCTCTTCATATCTGAGATTCTATAGTAATGTTTTGTTGATTTCTGAAATAACCTGGAACATTTGATAAAACTTAGTCTGACCCACTAACCAAAATATCCTTGAGGACATAAAGAATGTCTCATTTACCTTGGATTTCTTGTACCCATAAGAAAGCCAGACACCCAAAATTAAAGAAAATATCCACCTTTCATAATTGAGAAGCCTCTAAAACATAGAGTGGTGAAGTAAGTTGCCCATCTTCCTACAAACTCACTTATAGAATCTGGAATCATCACTGTGGGGCAAGATAGAGTCCTTGGGCTTCCTCACCCACAGTGCCACTGAAAGGCACCATGTTTTCCTTATATAGCCATAACTATAGCCATAAGTGTGCACAATGATGTCATGTTTATATAATACCTGGGTGACCATCTTATGACTACTATGTGACTACTGTTTGACATTCTGCCACTACTGTTGCCTTTGGATATATAAGTGCATGCGGCCTTCCACTTGTATGGACTTCCCATGCCTGCTCACCAGCCACTGTGAGCTGAATAAAGCTGTATGAAAATGTCATACCTGCACTCAGCTAAGCAATTCTTTGGCTTGAATGCAGTATCTGATTTGAACCTAGCAGACTTCAGTATCCTACATTAAAATCATATATATATATATACCAGTAGAGTGTTGAATTATCTATTGGCTGGCTTCAGAGGCATATATTGCCTATTTAAGATGCTATTTTTTTACTTGGGTTTATCTGATCCTTGGTGCTTAATTTTTTATACCCCATATGTGAGGATTCATTATAATATGTGTGTGAGAGTGTGTGTTGAACATATTTGTAAGTATTGTTTTCTTTTCTTTTTTTTAAGTTTCTCCACTTGATTTTAGTTTGTGAAAAATTATACTACTGTTTATCTCTCGGGTGTGACAGAAGCAAGATAATGTAAAAATAAAAAAGGAGATTATTTTCTTTCAATAAAGCTACATCAATTTTGCCAAAATGCTATGTTACATTTCTGTTCTTTAAACTAAAATACATGTTACCTTAAATCTTGAGGGTTTTTTTTTTTTTTTTTTTTTTTCTGTTTTGCCTCTAGGGAAGAGACATTTTTGTATGTAAGCCTTGGCTATGACTGACTTGCGTCAGACACAGTGGAAATAATTAGCAAGAATAAGTATCCAAAAAGAGGATTCAGCGTGTATATGAGTAAGAATAACTTCTGCAATGGCATGATAAAAATGGTAGCCAATCAAACTGCATACATCAGGGCATAAACTGATCACCACCCACGGTCAGAAAGATGTCTCCCCTCCTGGTATAATTTTTTACAATTAAGGAAATTTGGGAGTTGTATGTTATCTTTTCAAACATTCATTATCATCTAGTCTCAAGAAACAAACTCCTTGTTCTCGATTATCTTCGCCTCAGCATTTCAATTGACCTTAAATACTCAAGGTTGGTGCTGAAATATACACTGTTCCTGCTACCACAGACATTTCCAACAGATGTCCCATGAGCTTCTTGTTTCTGTCACTCCCATGAACAGTGGTGTGGAGAGTACTCTTGTGTTTGTTCTTTTTATGGCCAATTATACTCATGGAGCAGATGTATTGCCAAAGTTTGATATCTAAGTTTGTGGCTAAGAGTTGATATAAATTTGCTTTTATTTCTTCCTTCATGCATGCTATGTCTTATATAATTTGAAATATTAATTTATTAATTATTTAATGATGACTTACTATGTGAAAGACATTTTTCTAAGTGCTGAGATTGTTGCAATAAATAAAACAAATAATTTGCCTCATGGAGAAGACAAATAATTTGAAGACAATTAAAAATGTCAAAACAAACAGAATTGACAGGACAATGGAAGTGAAAATAGACCATTCATATTGGCTTCCCATAACGGATCCAAAAAGTAGGCAGAAAAAATATCAAAGAAATAGAAAACATAAGCAATACTACAGCCAACTAGACCTAACAGATTTCTACAAAACTCTCCACCCAACAATGGTAGAATATACTCTCCTCAAGGGCAGATGGGATATCCTCCATGCTGGACCATATGCAAGACTATAAAACAATCCTTAATACATTCAAAAGGATAGAAGTCATACAAAATATGTTCCATAATCACAATGGAATAACTTTAGACATCAATAACAAAAAGAAATAGGGGGAAATTGTGATATATAAAAATTCACATATTCCTAAACAGTCAATGGCTAAAGAAAAAATTAAACAAATTTGGAAGTACCTTTAAATGAATAAAAATACTCCACAAAATATCAAAACTTACCAGATGCAACTAAAATATTATGTAGAGGGAAACTAATAGCTGCACAGACTACATTAAAATAGAAGAAAGGCCTCAAATCTGTCCACTTTAAGGCCATGGAAAAAGAAAGAAAAATAAATGTAAAGGAGGAAAATAAAGGAAATAGTAAAGATTACAGTGGGCATTAATGAAATAGAAAACAACAAAGAAAATCAATGGAACTAAAAGCTGGTTCTTCAAAAAGTTCAACATTGACAAACCATTAGCTAGATTGATCAGAAAAAAAGAAAATACTCAAATGACTCAAATGACTAGACTGAAAAATTTAAAAAGGCACATTGTGCTTGACCTTATAGAAATGAAAAGGAACTGTAAAGGAATACTATAAATAATTGGATGCCAAAGAATCAGATAACTTAAATGAAATGAATAGATTCCTAGAAAGACAACAACCTACCAATATAGACAATCTGAATATATTAATGTTAGCAGCAGCAGGGTGGAGGTTTTTCCAGGTTCTTGGTGATCTTTGGGAGAAAAGGATGTAAGGACACACCACATAAGCCAAGCAAGCAACTTTTCATTGGAAGACGGAAGGTGAAAGTACCTTCTCAAGAGAAGAGAATAGGCAGGATCAAGATAGCAGCTGCACTAGGAGGAAGTGAACTTTGGTCTTTTGAAGGCTTACTGATTAAGGGGAGAAATATTCAAGACTACGTAGTTGGCTTTTACTGGGCATTTGGGTAGTAATTCCTGTAATTGAATTTCCTCCCATTTTCATGCTTTGTATGGTTGTTTCAGAGCATTGATTTTGGTGATTTTAAGGGCAGAGAAATGTTAAAACCACACTATAAACGATATTACAGTTAATCAAAGTTCATGTAAGGTGACAAATGGTAGTTCAAGAAAGCTGAAGCTGGTTTTTACCTGTGGTTATGAGCATCTGTAGCTAGCTTCTGCCTGAAGGTTGTTTACTTTAAGACTTGCAAACAATCTTCAAACCTCTGTATCTCATCTCAGCCCTATCTTCTATTCTTCTACTCTAATACCAATAACATGAGGTGAATTACTAATAAAAAAAACCATAAAAATTTTCAGACTCATATAGCTTTATAGATGGATGATACCCAACACTGAAAAAAAATTAATAATAATTCTTCACAAACTTTTCCAAAAAATAGCAGAGTATAAAACACCAAAATTAATTTTATGAGACCAGTTTAACCCTAGCATCAAACTAGACAAAGATATCAAACACACACACAAAATTAGAAACTGATTATCTCTCATGAATATGGGCTTAAAAATTCTCAACAAAATACTAACAAGCTGTTTCCAACAACATATAAAAAGAATTATACACCATGTTCAAATAAGACTTTTTTCCATAGCGCACAGTTGAATTAACATCAAAAAATCCATTAATGTAATATGCTGTATTCTGTATGCTGTATTCAATAGAATAAAAAATGCAATGGAAAAATACATGATCATCTTAATATGTAGGCAAAACATTTGGCAAAACTGAGTGCCATTTTGTGAGAAAAACAAAACAAACTAGAAATACAAGGGAACATTCTCAAACTGGCAAAAGATAATTTCAACAAAGAAGCACAAATAGTGTCAAACTCTGAAAAATAAGTATAAAATGTATACTTTGAAAATTAAAACACATTGTGAAAGAATGTAAAGATCTTACTAAATGTAAACTTGTCTCATGGTCATGGATCAGAAGACTTAATATTATTGAGATAACAATACTCCGCAAATTGATCTATAGATTCAGTGACATTCTTATCAGAATCCCAGCTGGCTTCTTTGTAAAAATTGACAAACTAGTTCTATAATTAATATGGAAATCCAGGAAACACAGAATAGACAAAACAATCTTAAAAAGAAAGACAAAATCAGCGGGGGCACAGCTGCAGTGCTAAGACCGACCCTGGGTCTGAAACCACTATCTCCCCCTCCCAGGCTTTTCCCTCAGCCTCCAGCTCCTTCCTCCACCTGTCTGGCATGGCCCACCCTGGAGAGCTGCCGGGAGTTCCCTGGGAGCCACAGGTGCTGAATACTTATTTTGCTGGGAAATAGAAAAATACTTGGGGAGTAAAATATCCCCCACAAATTCAAGCGCCACCTAAATGATAATGATGTCACTGGTTCTGTGAAAAGTGAAAGAAGAAATCTTTTGGAAGATGATTCTAATGAGGAAGAGGACTTTTTTCTAAGAGGACCGTCTGGACCAAGAGTTGGACATAGAAATGATAAAATTAAGCATGTTCAGAAAAAAAAAAAAAATGAAATTTAAAAACTCACACTTGTCAATGTAAAACTTATAACAAAACAACAATAATCAAGACTATCTGCAACTGGCATAAGGGTAGATATCCAAGTCAATTGAATATCATTGAGTTCAGACATACACCTGTCTGACAATTAAGTTCATGAACACATTCTAGAAAAAGTGCTGCATACCCTATTGCTTTCTGGAAAGCTCATCATAGCTGTTATCCCATTACTCTTGATGTCCTGAATGTAACTGAAATGTCTATCAATATTTTCTTTATCTTAGGTAAAGAGAAAAGTCATTAGGTGCCAAATGAGGTGAGTAGGAAAAGTGTTACAAAACAGTTACTTGTTTACTGGCTAAAAATTCCCTCACAGACTGTGCTGTGTGAGCTGATGCAGTGTTGTGATGCAAGAGCCATGAATTATTGGCCAAGATTTTCAGTTAAGATTTTCCTGTTTCTCTATCAATATTTACTTGGTTTTCTATGCTTCTCATAGTCAGTTGATGATTTTGACACAAAATTTGATAAAGTTTTACAATTTTTTTTTTTTTTTCAGTTCTGCTCTCTACTAGCCACTCTGACCTCTTTATATCAGTGACATGTTCTTTCCCCTTGGGAAAATGTTTAATTCATTTCTTCATGGCTATTTTCTTCATGGAAGCATCTCCATAAACTTGGACGAATGTGTCCCTGATTTAACTTCTACTCCTTTGCAAGTTTAATAAAAAATTGCAATGAAAATAATAAATACCACTCAAGAAGACACTATCACATGTTGACACAAACACAGCTATGAGACACTTATATACCAAAGTTATGACATCTTGCCTAGTTGTTTGTACAATGCTGTCAATGTAAGCACACAGTGCAAGTTAGCAAACTTAATTATTAATCCTCATAAAGCCACTTATTTATGACCAACTTATTTTCAAGGGTGCCAAGACTATTAAAGAAAAGAATAGTTTTTTTCAATAAATGATGCTGGGACAAGTGGATAGCTACACAGGAGAGTATGAAGTTGAACCCTTCCCTTACACCATACCAAATATTAATGCAAATGCATCAAAACCCTAGATGTAAAGCCTAAATGATAAAACTCAAAAATGTTCAAAATAGGCAATACTAATCAAGAAAGAAAATAGACTAATAGGTGGGGTGGATTAAAGATGGCGGCTGAGTAACAGCTTCCCTGTAACTGGGCTTGGCGAATCTGGGGAGACAAGATTCCATACATCTCTGGCTGGTGGGATCTGCCTATGATCATCCCTTTGAGGATACAGGGAGCCAGCAAGGGACTTCTGGACCCCAGGAGGAGGACAAAAACAGTGGAAAACTGGCAAGTGGCTGCGTGTGTTCAATCAACCTAATCACGCCGGCAACCATGAGTACAAGCAGCAGTGAGACTGCAAACCGGAAAGGCGTTACCTGTGAACTTTTTTGGTGTTCTTGGACTTGGCGCTCAGTTGAGCTGCCTTGGGGAGAGCTTGAGCAAAAGTGTGGAGAACTTTGGGCATTGTCTGGGGCCCCAAAAGGAGCCACTGAGCTGGGCTGAGTGAAAGCCATTGTGTGGAAAAACTGCTCCAGCAAGCTTTGCCCTCAGGGTCCCAGAGCAAGGATCGGGCGGGACAAAGTAACCTAGTGACTGAGCAGCTTAAAGGTGGGGACAGAACTGCCTCACAGCCCTAATCCTAAGGGG
>CAUYPK010143040.1:0-13077 GCA_963574355.1 Loris lydekkerianus
GCACCCAGGTCAAGTAGAATGATTTTGAATTATTTCTTTTTTTTCTATTGTCTATAAGATTTGGCATGATCTGTTTTTCAAAATTATCTTTTACTTTTATTTATAAATCTTAGTTGTCTATTTTTTGAGACTTAAAAAAAATAATAATAAGAAGAAGTTAACTGATGACTCCATACTGAATCTGAGTTAAGCATTCTACAATAGACATATTCTTATTTGACAATGTGAATGCTACTTTCTTTGCATCATCATTATTATTATTACTATGATTGTTGCTTAATATTTCGATGTAGCAGTTGTCTGATTCCTTTTATGTTTGTTCATTCTTTACGAGATTTTTCTTTCTAGACCTTATCTTAAACATTGTTATTGTTATTAAATTTTCCTTTTTAATTTTGTGAAGGCAAAAAAAAATGAAAACCTAATTAATACATCTATATATAAAAATAAAAATATATATAGTCTCATAAACAAATATTTAAGGTGATGGATATTCCCTCCAATTACATTGATTTGATCTTTATAAATTATATGAATGTATTAAATAATCACATGTGCACCAAAATAGTCCTTCCATTTTGTATCAATTTAAAAAGCAATTAAAAAATTGTCTCATAAAATCCTCTAAAAATAATATTACAATTGAAACATTACAACTGAAATTTGGCCCCCATCCCACAGGGAATTATTCTATTGTAGAATTCTAACAAGTTTCTTTGACTTAGCCATATTAATAAATTTCAATGGCTCGAGTTTCTTATTAAAATATTATATCAGTATAAAGTGAAGATTAAAATAATAGCTATTATAGCACTAGATAAAACAGAAACAAAGAAACTATATGACACATGAATTTTTCAGAACTATTTATAGGCCTTTTTTTTGTTTGTTTGTTTGTTTGTTTTGCCATCTGGAAGCCAACTCCAAGATCTTTGAGAATGGCAGAGCCACAGATTATAGGCCATTTTTGGTCATCAAATTGAGATGTTTGTCTTCTGAAAATTTTCTTGAATCCCTTAGATTCTGTATTCTCCAGAAATTTGGGGGATCCTCCACTGTTGCATAAGAATCCCAACTGGACAGCACAGACTATATGCTTTAATCCAGTTATTTCCAATACCAGAACTACAAATTCAGTTGTTTCCAGAATTCACAGAAAATTCAAACCCCCAAATGAGACACAGGGCTCAAAAACAGATGATGCTGAGCTTTTAATATGAAGAGTTTAAAAACAAGACTTTACAGAGTAATATTTTGGCAGAAAAGAGTCAGGAAAAATAAGCTCAATGATGCCTCCTTCTCGGTCCATTTCTCCATTCAGTATCTGGTGGTGGGGGGTGGGAAACAGAATAAAAAAACAATTCAACCAAGGGTTAAAGACTATGTCTAAGTCTCAGATAGGGTGGAATCTATGCTTGGTTGTTTTTTTGTTTGTTTGTTTTGTTTTTGGAGAAGGAAGAAGAACAGTAGGGAATAAAGAAGAGGAAGAGTCTGGTTGCTTGGTGAGAGACAGTCCTGGCTGGAATGTTATCAAAGGCAGGGTGGCAGTGGCTGCACCTGATCTGTCCATCCAGCATTCTCAGTGCCTGGCATATTAAGGGCATTTGACAAACTTCACTTGATGTGCTCACTTCAGCAGAACTTATACTAAAATCAACATCATTTAAATGAATAAACAAATGAAAGGAGATGCCACAAACACAGAATTTCTTCTCAGGTAGCATGCCCTTTTATATGCCATGGAGAAAGTATAAATTCTAAGTACAAATTTAATACCGTAGTTATAGTTGGATGTAAAACATGAGTCTGGGCTGCAAAAATATAAGATAAAAGATACAGAAAGGATTTTCAGATAAGTCAGAGAAATGATAAGGGAGTTCATGTTACCAATACTCACCTAGGCCTTGCATTCTGGAGGTGACCTGGAAACGGCAGCTTAAATCATAAGCGGATGTGTGCACCTGAGGCCACACCTGAAGCTGTCACAGCACTTCATAGCCCCTTTGCAGTCATAATCCTTTGTACAGGGATCCTCAGGACAATAGTTGGAACTCTTAGACGGTCGTTTAGAGGCCTGTTTGCTAGGATGGGGCCTAAATTTGTTTTGGTTTTGGTTTTGACTGTGACTCTGTTGCTGTTTTATCTCAAAAGTTTGTATAAAACTAGGACACATTCCTGGTCTCTCATCATCTATGAAAGAAGAAAAACATCGTGAGACTTTTTACCTTCTCTGTATTTACGCTAATACAAGGATTTGGTATTTTTCCCATAATATGTCTGTAATCTCCTTAATTGTGCTATTCAATTAGTTGATTTCTCTCTTTAAAATGTCTTAAAAGCACTATAAAACACTACTGAGTGCATTTAAAGTGTATACACGACTACTGAGTGTATTTTTAAGGTACAGACTAGGCCAAACCTTGTCACTGTCATACTTTGTTGTATATAACACATGACAAATATAGACTATATACATATATAATTAGAGTGTAAATTTGGAGTATTTATATACAAAATTGAAAAACACATGTTCAGAATATATGTAGTTAGAATATACAATGTTTATATATTTAAAATATGTGCATTTGAAATAAATTGGGGTGAAGAAATTACATATATATGATGAGAAAGGATATTTCAACTCATGTTTGTTTATTTTAATAGGATCTTCTTACAGTTCTATATCAGATTAATAAAATATTTTTGTACATGAATACACTTTTTAATCACCAGAAGTGCTCAAATATAGGCACTTGGTATGGGAAATCTAAATTATATGGATGATCAACAGATGTAGATACCTTTAACTCATCCATTTCCTCATTCATTTAATTTCCTTTTTTTTTGCCTCTCACTTTGTGTCCCTTGGTAGAGTGCCGTGGTGTCAAAGCTCACAGCAACCTCAAACTCCTGGGCTCAAGTGATCCTCTTGCATCAGCCTTCTGAGTAGCTGGGACTACAGGTGCCCACCACAATGCCCAGCTATTTTTAGAGATGAGGTCTCACTCTGGCTCAGACTGGTCTCAAACTTGTGAGCTCAGGCAATCCACCCAACTTGGCCTCCCAGAGTGCTGGGATTATAGGCATGAGCCACCAGGCCTGGCCTTATTTTCTCACTTACTTAATTTCTAACAAATATTTATTGAGTGCCTACTATCTGTAGTGGTCAGAACAAACCAAAAAAGACCTCTCATAGAGTTGGCAAAGCAGAGAAGGATGCATTAGTAAATTTATAGTATATCTTAGACAAAGAATACTGCTAAAGGGAATAATTAAATCAATGGAGATTCCCTAAAACTTTCTTACAATCCTAAAGGCTGCTAATTCTTTAACCCTGGCTATGTAAACATTAATCTACATGAATCAGTTGTTATCAGAAGTTTCTGTACACTATACATCTCATCTACATACATGCACTGCCATTCAAGAAGCCCTGATAAATGTTGACCAGGACCAACAGAAATAGTGTTCCTCCTTTACATGAGGTCAATTAGGTCATAATCAATAGTTAATGACTTGCAGGAAGTACTATAAACTGAGTTTTGGGTGTTTTTTTTTTTTTTTTTTGAGACCGTCTCATTCTGTCACCCTGGGTAGAGAGTCATGGCATCATAGCTTACAGCAAACTCAGTCTCTTGGGCTCAAGCAATCCTCTTGCATTAGCCTCCCCTGTAGCTGGGACTGTAGGCATGCGCCACACCTGGCTGGTTTTTCTATTTTTAGTAGAGATGGGGTCTCACTCTTGCTCAGGTTGGTCTCAAACTTGAAAGCTCAGGCAATCCACCTGCCTAAGCCTCCCAGAGTAATTAGAATTACAGGCATGAGCCACCATTCCAGACCAGCATTATAAACTTATATAATAGTTCTATGGGATTTTTACACTATAAAAAGTTCAAATTCAACATATAGATACAGTAATTCTCACTGGCCATTATACCATAAAAAACAATGGACATTAAGAGTAAAAATACCAAAAAATATATAGAAATTGAACAAATGAAACTTACTTAGTTGTCCGACTTCACTTTCTAAGGGAGAAAGAAGGAAAAATAGTAGAATTAGAGAATCTATCAAGTGTTAAATTCGACTTAAAACTAACTTTCCATTTTCTCTATAACCTTTATTTTCCCTTGAAAACAAGATAACAGAATTGGAGAATTGAAAGTTTAGGAGCAGCTTGGGACCTTTTTGGGAAAAAGCTAAACTTACTACAAGGTTTTCTTTCGTCAGTCTGTTTAACTCTGGAAAAAAAAATCTGACAAAATGTTCTACATAACTCATTTTTCCATGGCATATACTTTCCCTATGAGTCTGTTCAGCCTTCTCAACTAACTCAGTAATTGCTCTCTAACTCTGGCTTGTTTACCAGTGATAGCGACGTCTCTCACTGCCTGTCCCTCGCTCCATCTTTGTTGTGTGTTCCACGGTTGTGGTTTCAGGTGGCAGAATTACATTACTTCTTTGCATTTCAAAATGTAGTCAGTAACTAATTTCGAATGAAAGTACATCTCCGCTCTGACAATAAATATAACCTCCTTTTTCTTTTATTTTTCTTCTCTTTTTTTAGCCCTTTGTATGCGACTTCATTATCTTCTCTGGCTGGCTCTGCTAGCCCAAGTTCTCTTCCTCCTTCTGAGGGCTAATAGAGCTCTTATTCCATTCAAGGGAGCAATGTCCCCACTGGTTCTCAGCCAAGAGCATTTTAGAAATCTTTGCCACCTGATGTAGCAGTCACAGCGCTGAAGCACCCTGCCGTAGTCAGTGAGTGAGGCAGGGCTGCTAGATGTCCTGAAATCAGTGAGGCAGGTTCCTCAAAGATGGAGGAGCAAAAATATAGGAACCTCCCTACTTCCAGACTTCCTGTGATATTAAAAATGAAATTGCTATTTGTTTAAGCTATAGTAAGTCAAGAATTCTATTAGACATAGCTGAACATACTTTTCAACTGACAGCCCTCTGATCAACAGCTGTCCTCTATTTCTTACCATTCACCTGAAAATGCAGTAAATCTCACATTCCACTTAGGAAAACAGATGACAGAAGAAAAAGAGATAATCAAGGTCTCACCATTCTCCTGTGCATCCTGGTCTTGCCAAACATCTGGAGAAGAAAATCTACAGTGAGCACTTTTTCATTTCATATTCACAAGTCCCTAACGTGATAATATGTCAGGCAGTTACTACAGCAAGTGATTGGAACACAGGGGACTCTTCTCTGTTTACTACACTGTAGCTACATATCATTTACCTTCCTGGTAAACATGTAGCATAGAGGTTAAGGCTCGGCACCAGTGGCTCAAGCAGCTAAGGTGCCAGCCACATACACCTGAGGTGGTGGGTTCGAATCCAGCCCAGGCCTTCCAAACAGCAATGACAACTGCAACCAAAAAATAGTTGGGTGTTGTGGCGGGCACCTGTAATCCCAGCAACTTTGGAGGTGGAGGCAGGACAATTGCTTGAGCCCAGGAGTTGGAGGTTGCTGTGAACTATGATG
The DNA here is from genome assembly GCA_963574355.1 of Loris lydekkerianus. Lineage (NCBI taxonomy): Eukaryota > Metazoa > Chordata > Mammalia > Primates > Lorisidae > Loris > Loris lydekkerianus. The sequence goes on from CAUYPK010143040.1 coordinate 5,494, forward strand.
CCACAGCACTCTACCCTGGGCGAGAGCTTGAGGCTCTGTCTCAAAAAAAAAAAAAAGAAGTTAAGCATGATATAAATATTATATTATTGCTTTTTCTTTGTTCAACAGAAAACATTATGTCTTCACTATTTCATGGACGTATAATATGGCAGAATGGATTCTTCCCCACCATCGTCCTAATCCCACACTTATGAATCTAAAAACATAGAATGAGTGTTTATTAAAAAAACTAAAAACTTTTTGCAACAATTTTAGACTCCAGAACAGTTGCAAATTCAGTACAGAATGTGCCTGCACAAATGCCTTTCACCTTCTCCAGAGAATTGCCCTCATCAGTGACACTCTGACATGAGGATACAAAAGATTGGCCTCCTTGCAAGCAATTGATCCTCCAGACTTTTTGCTGAGGGTTAGATTAAGCTAGTCTCCAAAGGAGACCACAATTTGTTTAGTTTTATTCCATATCCTGCCCTGCCTCCTGACCTCTCACCTCTGGGAGAACTCCCAATAAATACTCTGAAAAACCTTCCCATTTCAAGCTTGGCTTCTACATAATCTGGCATAACATGATACCTCAGTTTTCGTTCTTTCCTCTTGATTTTGTTCCCACCTCCACACATAGCATGCCAGGCCCCCCCATTTACCTCTATCCAACAGCAGAATGTTAAAGGGGCCAAAAAGTGACCACCCACTCATGGGGATCAAACACAAGACAAGTGAGGACAGTGGGTAAGTTTAAAAGATAAGAGAGGCTGGCCTGAGAAAGAGGATCCAGTGGAGATGCTCTCTGCTGTCTGTATCTTGTGTTCTCAGCACCAGGGACTGAAACACCAAACCTTGGCTGGAACTCACTCCCCAAAACCCACTGCCTCATGACATCTATTTTGACTACATTGTGTTGCTTAAACTTGCAGTAAAAGATTGATACAATATTCTCTGGCCTCCTGTACGTAAGACAGATCTTTCAGTAGCAAAATTTGGGAGGATGCAACCATATAAGGAAGAGGCTGAAGAAGAAGAACTAATCACATACACTAAATATAGGAACAACCTAACAGGAATGAGCACATTGACAAGAGAGTAATGCCACCGAACCACAGTAGAAAAACATTTCCAAAGGAGGAGAATGGTCAGCAGTGCCAAAGCTTGTTTTAACACTCACTGAACTCACTGAAAACTGAAAGCTAGTTGTAACAGAGAAATGGCCCTGGGGACCACACTGCTATTGGTTGAGGCGTAGTTACAAAGTGGATTCTTCAAATTCAGGATACTTTTTCAAGAAGTTAGATAGTGAGTTGATATACAGCTGGCTTTAAGGTTAGGTAGAAATAATTTTTCTTTTTAGATAAAGGAAGGTACTATTAAAAGTAAACAATAGTTACCCAGGGAAGGCGTAAAAATAGATACGAACCAGGGGAAATCAAATATATGTACAGCAGAGGAACCCGGGAGAACAGAACCTGCAGTAGTTTGAGCTAGCTTTCAAGAGATTGTGATTATGCATCTGGATGTAGTTTTATGTCATGCATGGTGCTAGGGGGCCACACTGTGGTTATTTTAAGTATAGCGTCCATACTACCTACTTTATGCATCATCCTATTTCTAGCTATTAATTGCGACCATTTTCACGGTCCTTCATTTTGTGCCTTCATATTTTAAGTTTCTTTTAGTTTCTTTTTGAATAATATATAACACTAAAGAAAAATATATTACCAAATATGCAAGTTACAAAATGGAATAGTAAATAAAGTAACAAGAATGAAGAAAAATGGGTTGCAAAATTTAAATACACAATTTTAAAATTTAGCTGCAAATGTTGTAGTTAACTTAAATTATATTAACTTTTAAATTATGTTTTATATTATTTCTATGTGTAAAATGGTACAACTCTTTAAAATAATTAAATTCATAAAGAGAGAGAAATTCAAATGATACATTTAAAGAAAATGCCAGGAAGGCATTAATCTCATCTTCAGCACAAATTTTTCATATTCAATTCATTCTAGTAACATGATATATAATAACTGCAAACCTAACTATGAAATATTCATTCAATCAAGTGTACATCATTTCTGGTCATTTAATCTGTTCCCTTTTAATCTCTTTCTATTTGATTCTAATGATTTGGTTATTATGTTAATCCTGCAAGTCCATGCAATTTGTATCACTTGTTTGTATTACATAGTTTATCAGTAAAATGTTGATTTTAGTACTTTTTTAACATACTATTTTACTAACTATATACGTGAAGGAGGCTTCACGTGTATAGAAGGAGACAAGAATTGTCTATTTCCTAAGGAAAATAAGTTACATTGCATATTTATTTTGCATTCTCTACAAAATAGGCAGTAAATACATATTTAATTTAAAATAAATGAATGAAAGAAAGCTGATCTCTAAAATTATTTTTTTTTTGGTAAAACAAATATTGCCACTTTTTACTTGTTTTTATACATTTCTATATTGATTTACTGTACCATTCTAAACCATTAGTGATTTAACATTTTTTATATATCAAAAAAAAAAATTTTAACTAGCAATTTGAGACTGGGCCCTGGAAATTGTTGTAGCAGAGAACCCAGTTCTTTTTTTTTTTTTTTTTTTTAATTTTAAATCATAGCTGTGTACATTAATGCGATCATGGGGCACCATACATTGGTTTTACAAACAGTTTGGCACATTTTCATCATACTGGTTAATATAGCCTTCCTGGCATTTTCTTAGTTATTGTGTTAAGACATTTATATTCTACATTTACTAAAGTTCTTTAGGAAAAAAACCTCTTTGATCAACCTAATTATTTCCTTTTTTTTTAGAGACAGAATCTCACTTTGTCACCCTCAGTAGAGTGCTGTGGCGTCACAGCTTACAGCAACCTCCAACTCCTGGGCTTAGGCAATTCTCTTGCCTCAGTCTCCCGAGTAGCTGGGACCACAGGAGCTAGCCACAATGCCCGGCTATTTTTTGTTGCAGTTTGGCTGGGGCTGGGTTTGAACCAGTATATGGGGTCAGTGCCCTACTCATTGAGCCACAGGTGCTGCTCCACAACTTAATTATTTCTAAACCTTTATTCTAAAACTTTATTTTTATTGAGCAAAGTGGCAAATGTACTAATAGAAATTGTTTTTTGATTGATTAATTCCATTAACTTTAGAAATGCTATTCAAATTAAGCCAAATGTCTCCCTAAAATTTCAGTACTACATGATTTAAGTAATAGGACTCATGTAAGGGGTAAGAAAAAGTTGAGGACTGTTACTGTGCAAGGGCCGCTAATGGGTACTGTTGGTTAATATAATTAACATCCTTACATAACTGATATAGAAGTTAATAGACTTAAAGGATAAACACGAAAATGAAATTATGGTTTAACAAATTGTCTCTGACAAGTTTTGCTATGTTGGAATTGGGGTTGATAATCTAATTCAATCACCTCTTGTTTTCTGTGCTCTAGCAAAAAAGAAAAGAAATACACAACTGAGGAAAGACATTCTAGTTGCTAACAGATACAGCAAAACTTTACCTGTCATTACATCTGACTTACCACTCCCTTCGTCTTGAACCTCTTGCTGGGCTGTGCTCAAAGCCAGCAGGATAGCTAAAAGATAGAAGGAAAGCATCTTTAAATCAGAGATTTACTCCCCACTCTGCTGAAGAAATTTGGAGATCTCACTTATATAGACCATAGAGAACAATGACAGCATTGCTGTTAGCAGGAACAGCCTCCAAAATCTTTTACCTGATGAGGCTGCTTTCCCCAGAACACTTCCTCTATATGATTCATCACCAATTTCATTGTGCTCTATGTTATTAACATTGCCAAATGATAACATGGCCTCTGCTGCCTTCCTTAACTGTGATGAGAATAACAAACAAGGAAAGATTAAGATAACACACAAGTAATTGCTTGATGACACAGAAACTCTTTTGAGGAAGGATCTAGGAAGAACTTTCTGGTTTGTTAGTAGAGGAAAAAGATCACAAAGGAGCAACAGAGAGACTTACGTTAATGTATGAGATCTAATTTAAGATTTAACTTAGTTCAGAGAAAATTGATAAAAAGTGCAGACTTGTGACATTGGCAAAAATGTTGAAGTTGTAGAAAGGGTCCAGGAGTGTGTGGTCAGAGATTGCATTTTTCACACCTTGAAAAAGAAATCAAGGCTAACTTTGGGGAACTGGGGAGTAAAATGAAAAAGTTGACTTTCCTACCAAAACATGAAAAGTCAAATCCAGCGATTTCCTTGAATTCAGGACTTAGCACTTCCATTTATTATCTCTGTGAACTTCTGTATTAAAACTGACAGAGTTTTATCTAAGTGCTCTCTAAAAATGTGTACTTATCTCATATGCTGGGCATATAAACAAAATTTGAAAAGGTAGAAAATTTATCAATTTTCAATGAAAAATTACCCCCCATAGAGGGGGAAACAGTGCTAAGCCATTTGTCCCTAAATTGCTTTGGGGGGCTCCCACGGGATGGGCACACGGTAGGGGTGTATGGCACCCCTTTCAGATGCAGGACATAGTTCTAAGAGGGACTCCACCTAACAAATTCAAATACTGTGATTTGGTCGATTGTATTCTCACATTAACCTGAAATAATAAAAAAAAAAATCAACCCCCCAAAAAAGATTATTTTATAGGCATTAGGAAAATCTTTGATTGAGAGGTACAACCAAAAAAGGAAAACTTTCTTTTTGTTCTAAGTAATAGAATATAAGACTGAAGTATTTATGTTCTGAAGTCAGATATAGTTTTAAAATCTGCCTTTTTAATTTGCGGGCTGTGTAATTTTTGCAAGCTAATTGACCTCTCTCTTCAGCTATAAAAGAGAAAAAGTAATAATGAATGGCATTTTTATAAATATTCAATAAGGTAACATGTATAAAGTGGTTATCTTGGCACATCATAAATGTTCCATAAATATTAGTGATAATTTTTTTAAAATAAAACAACCACATTAATGTGTTCCATAGGTGAATTTCTACAAATACAATACAGATTTATCCAAATATCCGCTTTGTTCTTTTCAATTTTTTTATTATTCCAAATAGTAAATTTATTGAGCATTTATAGGGGGCATGCCCTGTGCTCAGTAATTTATCCCTACTCTTGAATCCTTACATAAATATGTACGATTATTATTCCCATTTTGCAAGTGAGGACACTAAGACCTCTTCAAGGTCACACAACTAGTGATCCATGAGATTCATGTTCAGACAGTCTGATTTCAAAACTCACAGCATCTTAGCCAAATAATCTTAGTATTTGGATTAATAGTGGGCATAACACAAGCTAGAAAGAGAGAAAAAGGGAAGAAAACCTTATTTACTAAGCAACTGCTATGTTGAGATAGCAAGGCACTCTGTTCACTTATTTCTTGTAAAAACCACATAAACTGGAGGAAAGTTCCCCACATTAAATAGGAGAGAAAACTAAAGTTTATAGAGGTTAGTTGCCCAAATTCATATGTTAACAGACTATGGTAATAGGACACCATCCAAAATGTCTGTGGCCTATTAAACTTCCTTCTCTTTATGCTTAAATCCTAACAGTTTTCCTGAGAGAGAAATCAGACAATGCTCCTTGTTTTTCTGAACGAAAAAACTAAGTAAGTAGATTGTGGTTCTTTGGACTGATTCACACAATTTGGATAGGAAGATTCTTAAAATTTCAGTTTAGAAATTTTTTAAAAGTGTATTCTTCAAAGCAGTATAAATAAGCAAACAAGTAGAAGTTGGGGAAATCGTCATCTCAGCTTGACACTGTGTTTATCCAAAATTAATGTCAAGTGCCTTTAACTGTAACAGCAAAGCTTGATTCAATATGGGGTATTAAACTCTTCCATTTCAAATCTGAACCCTCAAAGCTTCAGCTCCTGAAATGTTATTTCTTCAAGGGCTTCATTTAGTGGTGCGAATCTGAGGAAGAACAACACGCTATTCAAGGGTAATCGAACATGGTCTTCTAAACAAACCTCTACCATTTGTGTTGTCTTTACAAAACAGTATTGTTTCTAATGTATAAGGGAAAATGTACCTAAGATATAATTAAAAGTATCTCTCAATAGATAATGGCCCTTTCATTTCTTCCTTTAAAAATATAAAGTTTTATTAATTTCATTTTATCAATCTAAATTTTATCTTAAAATGATAAAGCAAAAAATACTATCAGAGTGGTTCACATCTATAATTCCAGCACTCAGAAGGCAAGGCAGGTGGATTGCCTGAGCTACAGGTTCTACCAGCCTTAGCAAGAGTGAGATCCTGTCTCTAAAAATAGCCAGGCATTATGGTGGGCACCTGTAGTTCTAGTTACCCAGGAAGCTGAGGGAGGGGGATCACTTAAGCCCAGGAGTTTGAGGTTGCTGTGAGCTATTGACACAGGATTCCACCACTCAGGACTAGACAGGAAGCCCCCCATTCCCTAGGCCCAGGTGAGCTCAGAGGTCATACCCCCATTTCCAGTCACAAGCAGACAGCCTTTTTGGGGACACACCCTCTGGGCTCTGATAAGATCTTGAACAAAGCAGCCTGTGATGGTTTTAGGGTTGGCTCCACCTTGGGTAGGAGCACACACCCTAATGCCTTCTCAGGGACAAAGACTGTAAAGGACTTGATAACCTTCCCCTAGTGAAGAAGGAACTACATTCATTCATTTGTTAATGCACTCATTTCCATCTACCAACTGCCAGCCATGTGTAATCCTCTAGACTTAAGACCCCTAGATAAAAGAACCCACGTGGAGACTCCCCAGGGAGTTCTTCAGTGGAAGCTCTGGTGCTTTTTACTTCTTCTGTATTCTTTTCTAACTTCTAATAAAAGTCCTCTCTTACCACTGATCTCTGGTCCATGGATTCATTCTTCGAATCCCCAAGATCAAGGACCTTCTGAAGAGCAAAATTAGTATCACTGTGACGCCAGGGCGCTTTACCCCAGTTGCAACTGAGTGAGACTCTGTCTACAAAAATAAATAAATAAATAAATAAACATACTACCAGAGAATAATTTTGCTCTATCTCTGTCTCCATTACAGCCCTTTGGGAATTGGTGGGTCTACAGAAATAATCAGCAAACTGTTAGCCAACCCTCAACAATAAATTGTGTCCCACAAGCATCCTAAAACCTAAAAACAGGGAGATAAAAGCACAACATTATCATCATTATTTTATTGCCACGGATTATTCATGACCTATACCTCGTTCTCAGTGACATACAATACCTCCTCATTATGAAAGCTCTCCATCACAGGGTTTAGAAAAGGCTTCTCATTCATATTTCTCCAGGTTATTGAGATTGGCAGGAGAGCTGGACATTGAAAGAAAGATTAAAATACAAAAGTGAATACCACTAGTGCCGGGAGCCAATACTTAAGAGCAAGCTCACCTTGGAAACTTATCACTTAAGTCAAGTGCTTGGAAGGTTACTGCCCTAGGCGAAATGAACATCCTGACCGTTGGATTACCACACCTGCTCCTGGAATTCCCCACACTCTCATACCTCTGAGCACACCTCCCCCCTCCGCTTGTGTTTATATAGCTGTCAAAAATAAAGTTTTGGGGGAGTTTGATCAGAATCCTGTC
>CAUYPK010143041.1:0-16348 GCA_963574355.1 Loris lydekkerianus
CACAAGAACACAGGTACAAACACAGACACACATTAACACAGGTACACACACAGACACACATGAACACAGGCAGAAACGCAGGCACACATGAACACAGGTTCACACTCAGGCTAACATGATCACAGGCAGAAACACAGGCACACATGAACACAGGTGCACACACAGGCTCACATGAGCACAGGCACAAACACAGGCACACATGAACACAGGTACACACACAGACACACATAAGCACAGGTACACACAAAGGCACACATGAGCACAGGCACACATGAACACAGGTGTACACACAGGCACACATGAACACAGGTGCACACACGGGCGCACATGAACACAGGTACACACACAGGCACACATGAGCACAGGCACAAACAGGCACACATGAACACAGGTGCACACACAGGCGCACATGAGCACAGGCAGAAACACAGGCACACATGAGCACAGGTGCACACACAGGCACACATGAGCACAGGCACAGACACAGACGCACATGAGCATAGGCACAGACACTGGCACACATGAGCATAGGCAAAGACACAAGCACACATGAACACAGGTGCACACACAGGCACACATGAACACTGGTGCACACACATGCATACATGAACACAGGCACACACACATGCATACATGAACACAGGCACACACACAGGCACACATAAGCATAAGCACAAACACAGGCACATATGAACACAGGTGCACACACAGGCACACAAGAACACAGGTGCACACACAGGCACACATGAACACAGGTGTACACACAGGTGCACACACAGGAGCACAGGAGCAGAGGCACAGACGCAGGCACACATGAACTCAGGTGCACACACAGGTGCACACATGAACACAGGAGCACACACATGCACACATGAACACAGGTGCACACACAGGCGCACATGAACACAGGTTCACACAGGTATGTGCACACAGGTGCACTGGCACTTGCACAGATGCACACACATGCACACAGGCCACAGCAGTCTTCAGGGTGAGCCCTATGATGAACATACCCCAAGGCACAGGAGAGAAGGCCAGGCTCCGCACGGGCCCCCCCTACTGTCCCACATAACACTGCAAAGGGCACTTGCTCCTCATCAGCTGCTCTTTCTCCAGCTACCCATGAAGGTAATACACACATGATTTTGAGAAGCCACAGCCTGAGAGGTCACAGGAACACATTAAACGAAGGACAAACTGCCCAGGGGGCCGTCCAGCCACAGCAGCCTGCCCAGGCTGTGGTGCTGGGCCTGCCACCTCTCCATCATGGAACCACCAAGGAGGCACCTGAGGCTCAAGAGCACGGTAACCCCGCCACGCTGCAGGACCACCTGTCATCCAGACTGAAGGTCCCGCCACTCCTCCATGGAGGCCATCTCCCCGTAAGCACAGGAGCCCCTCTGCGCATCCAACTGTCTGGGAAGGGAAGCTCAGGCATCAACCAAACTGAGCAATGCAGTTTGCTGAAAATTAGTCTACCTCTGCCCTGGAAGGGCCTGGGGAAGGTCCAGGCCCCCTGGCATATTCTGATGCTGGTGAAAGAAACACTTTGCCCACCTTCAGCCAGTAAGGACTGGCTAAAAATATTACAAGAACAGATAGTAGTTTCAGCAGCACAGCACTTCTGAGAGCAGAGTATATCAAAACAGAAGACATTCCAGAGACAAATATTCTCTTATTCAACCTGGCACTCGAGGAAGAGAAGGCAGTTGATCCAGACAAAACTGGTAGGAGAAGCCTTTCAGAGGCAAACCCATTGCCTCACAAACTCCAACATCCTCACACCCCAGGATAAAACCCAAAGAAATCACAGCACTTTCTCTTTACTAAGGAGAACTCTGCCCAGAGGTCATGAGGCCAGCCTATGACTTGGTGAAGCAGCACAGAAGAAACCTCACATCTCCAAATTTCCAAATTCTCAGTCTTTGATCATTTTTTCCTCAGTTATATAAGAAATAAAATCTTACAGCTCAAAAATTGGAGCATGAAGAAAAAAAACATTCTACGTGCATTTTCTTCAAGTTTTTTTCTATGCATGATCATGTATTTTTTTAAGCACACTCAAGTTTGTTCTGCAGTCTCTCAGCTGTCCCCTCCTACCTCCACCTGTTCGCAACCGCTGCTGGGTTGTGAGCATCTCAGAGTGTCGCTGGACACTGCTCTTGACCACCATGTGCAGAGGCCACTCTGAGCATTCCTGCCACTACAGGGCACACCGGTTGTTTTGTCAACACTATTAAGTGTAGCTGTGATAAATGTTCTTTATAAATTATTTTTCAGCCCCATCTTCAAAAACGTTTATATAGGGTAGATTCTTTCACAGATGGTCGTTCCATTCGTGAGTCAGGTTTTGAGAGTGGTGAGAGGTGCAGGTCCAGTCTCCATCTTTCACAGGTGGTCACCCCAATTGTGAGTCGGGTTTTGAGAGTGGTGAGAGGTGCAGGTCCAGTCTCCATCTTTCACAGATGGTCGCCCCATTTGTGAGTCAGGTGAGAGTGGTGAGAGGTGCAGGTCCAGTCTACGTCTTTCACAGGTGGTCACCCCATTCGTGAGTCAGGTTTTATGAGTGGTAAGAGGTGCAGGTCCAGTCTCCATCTTTCAGAGGTGGTCACCCCATTCGTGAGTCAGGTTTTGTGAGTGGTAAGAGGTGCAGGTCCAGTCTCCATCTTTCATAGGTGGTCACCCCATTCGTGAGTCAGGTTTTATGAGTGGTGAGGGGTGCAGGTCCAGTCTCCATCTTTCACAGGTGGTCACTCCATTCATGAGTCAGGTTTTATGCGTGGTAAGAGGTGCAGGTCCAGTCTCCGTCTTTCACAGGTGGTTGCCCCATTCGTGAGTCAGGTTTTGTGAGTGGTGAGGGGTGCAGGTCCAGTCTCCGTCTTTCACAGGTGGTTGCCCCATTTGTGAGTCAGGTTTTGTGAGTGGTAAGAGGTGCAGGTCCAGTCTCCGTCTTTCACTCATGGTCACCCCATTCATGAGTCAGGTTTTGTGAGTGGTGAGGGGTGCAGGTCCAGTCTCCATCTTTCACAGGTGGTCACCCCATTCTCTCACCACCATTTGTTGAATAGGGATGCTTCACCCCACTGCTTTTGTTGGGTTTGTTGAAGATCAGGTGGTGATAAGATGCTGGTTTCATCTCTTGGTTTTCTATCTGTTACTTAAGTCTATGTGTCTATTTTTGTGCCAATATCATGCTGTTTGATCACTGTGGACTTGTAATGCAGCCTGAAGTCTGGCAGGGTGATGTCTCCGGCTTTGTTTATATTACTAAGAACTGCTTTGCCTTTCATTCCACCCAAAACAAAGAACTATTTTTTCCAGTTCTTCAAAGTATAATGTTGGTGTTTTAACAAGGATTGCATTTAATCTGTAGATTGCTTTGGATAGTATAGACATTTTAACTATGTTGATTCTTCCCAGCCAAGAACATGGTATGTTCTTCCATTTGTTACTGTCCTCTGCTATTTATTTTCTTAGGGTTTCATAAATCTCTTCGTAGAGATCCTTCACCTTTTCTGTTAGGTAGATTCCTAGGTCTTATTTTATTTGAAGCTACAGTAAAGGGTATTGTGTCCTTGATTTAATTCTCAATTTGACTGTTATTGGCATACACAAAGGCTACTGATTTGAAGACATTGATTTTTATACCCTGAGATCTTACTGTATTTTTTGATCACATCCCGGATCTTATGGTTGAGTCTATGCAGACATGTTTTAATCTGCTGGAGACCCACTTGTTCATTTTGCTTCTGTTGTCCCTGTTTTCAGTGTCCTATCCAAAAAAATAACTGCCAAGACGAATGTCCAGGAGCTTTCCTCCTGTGCTCAGGAGCTATAGGGCGTAAGGTCTTATGTTTAGGTCTTTAGTCTATTCTGAGTAGATCTGTGTGTATGGTGTAAGGCAAGGGTCCAATTTTATTCTTCTGAATGTGGACATCCAGTTTCCCAGCACTGTTTACTGAAAAGACTGTCCTTTCCCCAGTGTGCACCCAGTGCCCTAGTTGACCATATATGGTCAGGCTTATTTCTGGGCTCCGCGAGCTCTTCCCACCACATCACTTTGCACAGCATATGTTTAAGTCACCAGCCAAATCTTAACTCTGCTGCCAGAGACCGGGTAGCACCAGGTCTGGCCTTGCTCCTGCTGCTCCTGTGTTGTTCTGTGACAAACCATTCATATTCCTGCCTTCACCACCCCACCCTGTTTCTGCATTGCCAGTGGCCAACCTAGGATGTAATTGAAATTGTGTGGCTCCACTGAAACAATGTGTATAAAATTGCCCATAAATTGTAAGACACTATGCAGGTATTAGCAAACATCTGTAGCATTTTTACAGTTTTCCTATGTCTTGAGCTAATAATATCCTTAGTAACAAACCACAGAATACTGTCACTCAATTAAGCTAGCATTATTTACCTAAGACAATTTTGCATTGCAATTTATAAACTCTTAAATGGCAAATTAGTCATTTGCATTGATTTGCATGTCCACAGAGAAATACCTTTCATACTAATGATGTTCTTGCTAACAAACCACAGAAGTGATAATGAAGAGATTGAATCCCTCTCCATACCTTTGGCTTAGTTACACAAAGCACAGCCAGCCTTTCAGGGCCAATATCATGGAATTTTTTAGGTCAGAAGGTTTCATAGATCATCTGGTCCAGTGGCTCTCAACTCTGATGGTACCTTAGAGTCAGTCACCTTTGGAAAGTTCAGAATGAAAAAGGTGATACCTGGGCTCTGCCCCGGAGGTTCTCTGAGTGCTGAGAACCACTGAGGCTCTCCTGTCTCCTGTGAGAAATCTGATGCTGCAGGGCTAAGTGACCTGAATCTGGAAGGTCACTAGAAGGTCAGCCCCATCCCCCAACTCCGGCCCAGTATGTTTGTTCCACACAGACTATGGCCACACCACATGTAGACAGGCGCACGTGCACCCATCTGCACATCCAGGCACACCACATGGAGGCAGGTGCACGTGTACCCATCTGCACACCCAGGCACACCATGTATAAGCAGGTGCACATGCGCCCATCTGCACATCCAGGCACACCGTGTGTAGGCAGGAGCACATGCACCCATCTGCACACCCAGGCACACCATGTGTAGGCAGGAGCACACGCACCCATCTGCACACCCAGGCACACCGTGTGTAGGCAGGTACACACACGCCCATCTGCACATCCAGGCACACCCTGTGCAGGCCGGTACACACAAACCCATCTGCACACCCAAGTACACCAGCAGCACTGGGCTTTCAGACCAAGAAGACATAAGCTCCAGGGGTGTCCCACTTGCAGCCCACAGGCCACATGCTGATTTTATGAGGACCTTTTTGCCTGTCTATTGCGTACCACAGCACTATGAGTATGCCTGACCTTTTTTGCTAAACAGCATCTGTCAGTGTTTATGTCCTTCATGTGCAGCCCAAAGCAACTCCTCTTCTTCCCATGTGAAGCTGAGAAAAAAAGATTGAACATCCCTGTGAGTCTAATCTATAATCAACGGACCCAAAAATGTATAAAGTTTGGGTCTAAGTGTTTTGTGTATCTTTCTAAGGAATGAAGAAACAAAGCAGAGATGGGAGCAGACACACCAGCTCTGCTTGCTGAGCACACAACTCACGTGTGTCTGGTCCTTAAAAGCAAGTAGGAACAAAGAAAGGCCACTTGGGTAACCAAGGACGCCAAAGAGCACTGGATCACTGCACCCTGAGAGAGGGAATCTAGCCAAGAAAAACAGACACTAGAGTTTATCCTACCACCGCCAGGTCTGACACCAGAAACTAACTAAGTAGAAGTAGGAGAATTCCATCTGGACACAGTTTATAATCAAATGTGGTTGAAGTGTTTTATTTCAACAACTGGGAAAACAACGTATTTATTGTTTTGCTGAAAAGCTAATCCTGACCAACAGGATTTGACTGCTTAAAAAGACAGCTGTGCATTCCCTAGTGGAACAGGCTTGTGGAACAGACTGCCTTTCATTTGTTTGATTTTTTACATTTCTGCTTCTATCCAAAATTGCAAGGGATCCTCAGGTGGGTCTGCCCTTCCCATTCCCTGATAAGTCAGCATGCCCCAAAGGCACCCACAGGCTGCTCGGAGCAGCTGCACACTGGAAACAGCCCACAACCTGCATGTGCAGGTAACTATGGAGCCACTCAGAGCACCAAGTCGTGGACGCACACCAGGCAAGCACGGAGGGGCCCGGCAGAGGTCCAGCAGGGGCCGAGGCAAAGAACAGGCTCATGTGCCCCTCACCCCATTACAAAAGGAGCAGCGTGAGACACGTAGCCTTGGCCGTGTGCCTCAGGAAATGCTCAGAGGTCATGGGAGATTTCAGGAGCAGGTGGGAGTGCATATTGGTGGGTGAGCAGAGACCTCTGGTGGGGGCTGTGGTCCCCAGGTAAGCTCCCAGCTCTGCCTTGGGGACAGACTGTGAACCCTCCCGGGACAGAGCATTGCCTTGTTCCAGCCTTCTGCACCTCTGCTGGGATGGAGCCCAGACACTCAGAAAAGCCCAGAAGACTCCATGCCGGGACATGGCCCTAAGTGGTGGCCACCTCAATGCGTCTGTCTCTGTTGTGCTGTTTCTAATCCCTTCACCAAAGCATTGGACGCTCCAGCTTCACACGGGCAATAGCAGGGCATGGGGCAGCACTTTGGGCACCTTCAGGTCTGGGGAGCCCTTTGTGTGGGGGACAACTGCATTTCTCTCCCTCACTCTCAGAGGGTATGTACACTTTATTTCAAGAATAGCTAAAGTTGGTTTTTTGGTAAATTATACTCCTGTCCAACCTCATAACGCCCATCTTATCAGAAAGCTGAGCAAAGCCTCTTCTCCAGGAAGGAAGGACGCGGCAGGGAGTCACTGCTTCTCTTGGGAGACCAGAGCTCCCTTCTGGAGTCTCCCGCCCCCTCTCCCAGGCCCCTCTCCTCCCTGGTCCCTCCCATCCACCCGGCCCTCTCCCAGGCAGCCTGATTTCCAACAGGGTCTCACCTGCACAAGTGTCACTAGGGACCTAGCCTCTGGGATTTTTCCTAATTCTGAGTATGAGTTTAAACCCCATTAACAAAACTGATTCAAGCCGAATGAATAAAGAGAAAGAAAAACTCTCTACCACTTCTCCCACAGTCCACAGTCCACGGCCCTTGCCCTGGGATTTCTCTCAGATTTGGATGTGTGTGCACTCTTGGTTTGTTCCACCTGTTGAAATTCGTTGTCAGGGCATAAGAAAGACACAGGCACAGCCGGCACGCTTGCTCAGCTGGCCGTGCTGCTCAGAGCTGCCACACACACCTGACTGTTCCTCAAATCAGCCCCCATTTAGTGAGAAACAACCACTTCCTCTCTTTGCCAGTACCATAAAGAATTCAACAGAGGGCAGCACCTGTGGCTCAAAGGAGTAGGGTGCTGGCCCATATACTGGAGGTGATGGGTTCAAACCCAGCTCCAGCCAAAAACTCAAAAAAAAAAAAAAAAAAAAAAAAAACAAATGCAACAGAGACAAACATAGGGTACTACAGGTCCAGCAGCAAGTCGAACATACATCTTAAAGGCAGGCGCAGTGAGCTGCCAGGAGTTTTGTGGGCCGCAGGAGAAGAACGGAAGCCCTGGCCCAGCATGGGCTCCAGACCCACCTCCGCCCTGTTTCACCTGCACTTAACACCTAAGGACTGAGTTTTCTCCCCTGTTAAATGAGAACCAAAATGCCTACCCTGTCATCACTCAGGATACTGTAGAAATCTAAGAAGGTCACATACATGAAACACTCCGAGGTCTAAAACTCAGTGCAAATGCACTCTCTGTACTTAACAGCATTGCAGTCAAAGAGAAATGAGTCAGGTGTTGGTCCAGTTCACAGGTATCACAAGGGTGCTGAGGTCTGGAGCAGAATTGAGTACCTATATACTCGAGTATAAGCCGAGATTTTTGTGCCGAAAAACCCAAACTCGGCACAAATTTTGTGCCAAAAAAACTCGGCTTATACTCGAGTATATAGGTAGGTTCCAGAATAACCCCAAACTAAGCTTTTATCACATGAACTCAAACCATGAAAGTCACCCATGAGTTAGAATGTAACATAGACGTTGGCACCATCTGAAATCACCTGCCCTTCAATTGACTTTCACCACACAGACTCTGCCTCCGTGGAAACTGCATTAGAAGGAGCACAGACAAATGTCCACAGACGGTGACCAAGCATCAGAAACACCAAGGCTGGCCCAGGGCTGCCCTCCCCACTTCCCAGTACCACCGTCAGTGACGACATGTGGCAGCTGGAAGTCAGCCGTGGTGGGAGGATTCACACGTGGAAACCAGCCACGAATCACCCCCCCACCCAGAGCCACTGGCTAACCCACTGAAATCAGGCCTGACACAGGGTGTCAGTTACACATACGCCAAAACAACCCTTTTTTGTTATATATACAATCTTTAGAATCCAAGTGCATATATTATTACATTTCACTTTAATGATCAAAGTTTCTGCCTTTTCCAAATGGTATGACCAGCAATACACACTCTTCATCCAATCTCTTGGTTGTGGCTGAGAACAGCTGCAACTCCACGATCCTCAAACCAATTTCCTATTTCTTCCAATCCCTTTAGCAAATGAACCAAAATAAAATCAGGATTTAGCAGAGTTCTCTAAATATTACAGCAACTTAGAGTCCTACTAAGGAGAAAGAGAGCTGTGTTAGAACCTTAAAGCCCTTCCAGTCTCGTTTCTGTTCTCTGAATAAACCTCCTCTAACAAGCCGTTTCTCCAGGGAAAGGTTGCACCCGGAGGCAGGGGCAGGCTTGGTGGTGTCTCTTGGCCCAGGTGGAGAAGACAGGGCTCAGGGCTCCATGTGCACAGCCAGCCGCTCCTCATCCATATTCATTTATAATCTCCATGGCAACTAAACTCTGGGAAAAAGGGGGAACGATTTCTCAACTCTCTGAGTAGCAGTTGCTTCATAAGCTGCAAAAACACCTTCCCCAAGAAGGGCACTGTCACAAGCTCAGGAAATCTAGAGTGATCCGAAATTAGCTCAGGAAAAACAAAAAGCTGTTGTTTTAAACATTAGTTTTTTTAAAACCAGTTAGCCATAAATGTCTTAAGAATCAAATATTTTTTAAAACATTTTCAAAGCAAAAACTACTCCAGTGAATTAACTCCAGATATTAACATTTCTTGGCTCTGACATCATCTAATTTACTTAATTGGTTTCATCCAGGCCCAGCACCCTTTATGACAGAACATACCATTTCTCCTACCCAGGTGATGTTCCCAGGTGACACCCAGCTCCGGTGTGACTGGAGCATAAGCAAGCAGATGAGCTCAGACTCAGGACCTGGGCAAGTGGCCGCAGATGCAGCCTTCTGTGGGCACTGACCCCAGACATCCCAGTGTCACCCCTCACAGTGGGTGACAATCATGGCAAACCCTAAAGAGTAGCTGCAACTCACATGTAGAAGCTGGCCCTTCATCTGAGAGTGGAGACACTGCCAGGTTCAGCGGTGGGAGGCCTGAGAGCCCAGCCCTCCCAGCTGATGCCCTGGCCAGGTCTGTGCATTACTACACTTTCCCAATTCTTCTGTGTTCTCCACCTTCCTTGAAACCTGCTTCCCAGCCCAGGGCTGTGGGGTCAGTCGCCATAAGTAACATTAATTTGAAATTTCAAGCAAATGCACACACTACATGTGGACTGCCTTGGTTAACTGTGACTGATCCTGTTAGGGGGCGCCAGCATGGTCTCCCTGAGTGTCATGACAGCAGCCTCACAGGAGGACATCTGGGAGTCAGCTACCACGAAGAAACACAACACTCAGAGTCCTCTCTTTAGCCTCCTGACTCAGGGACCCCAGGCAGCACACCTAGGCTCTGAAACCCACACACACCACGCACTGGGATTTGTATTCCTTCCAAGACTCACCTTATTCCCTAGCATTTATCATTTTAGTTACAAAGTCACACCAAAGAAAAACAAATTTAGGTCAAGTCAAGGACCTCAGTATAGCTCAGTGGCACCAACAGGAAACCAGAGTCCTCAGTTTCCAGCACATTATGACTTTCTAATTCACTGATAACAGTCAGCCCAGAACGCGTGAAGGATCAACTCGCATCTCTGGGAAAATGCATAGCACAGAAGCTTCCAGCAAGAGGGAGAGGGCAGGAGCCCCATCAGGCCTTGTCTCTGGGGTGCAGCTCTGCAACTCTGGTGAGCACAACCCTGGCAGAGTGAGTCGACCTTCCTCCTCTCTGCCTGCAACCCTGCCAACCGCCCTGCAGCCTGCCAGGGACCCCAAACCAGCACTTCCTCAGCTCGGATGGGGTGCAAACCACCCAGGAAAGGCTCATGTCTGGCTGTGTTCTCCTCCTCCTCCCTGTAAAGACATGTGCACATGGTTGTGCACTGCCAGCCACCAAGAGTCAGGGAGCCAGGACGGACTCCTGAAAGTAAGCCCTAACCTGGGCACACCACGTACAGGGTGAGATTCGGTGCGAGTGTAAAAGCCACGCATGTGGCAGACGTGTGCACACGGCTAACTACTCCCTATAAAGCCTTGTGAAGTGTGAGCACCAAACGGACCCTCCGAGTCCAGCAGCCCAGTTGTGCTCACACTTCTGAGCATGTGTGTGTGTGTGTGTGTGTGTGAGAGAGAGAGAGAGAGAGATCCAGCTGGACCTGAACCAGTTTTAATTCACCTCATTAACATGAAGGCTCAAAGTTGCACTAGTTTTCCTATTAAAATGCCAAATTAAGCTTAGCTTCACATGGTTTGATTCCGTAATTAATTTCCATCCTCCTTTAGGTTTGATTAATTAGAATCTGGGAGTGGAATGAGATTTACAGTCACATCAAGCAATATGATCTTGCTTGCTGAGGGTCGTCAGGACGCCCACTGTCCCCTGGAGAGGACGAGGCAGCTTCCAGAGCCTCAGGCCAAACGCCCACACTCAGCCTGGCTGGCACATTCCTGCAGGGTGGAGCTGGAGCCTGCACAGTGTCTGGGATGGGTCCTGCCTGGACACAGGCCTCCCCCTGTGCTCATCTCTCTCATCTCCCCCAGACATAGTCACTGACACCCAGGAGGGGACGTGGCTGTTCCCTGGCCATGCCTGCAGCCCCACCTGTGGAGGCCGCTGCTTCTATACGTGACTCTCCTGCAGTGATAGGGCTGCTAAAAACAGGAAAACCAACCGTGTCCCCAAACCCATGCACTTTGCTGGCATTTCAAATTATTCACTTTAAATGAGAAAATATCCATATATTATTCATGTGATTCATTTTTAAAGCAATACATGACACACCTGTGAGACAAAAGCTGGTAAAAAAAAAAAAAAAAAAAAACTCCACAAATAAAACCTTCCTTTTAATAAAACCAGACTTTGCTGCCATCTTCTAATATTAAAATAATACATAAGTGCATTTGAGAATAATGCTACCCAGGAA
This sequence comes from Loris lydekkerianus, assembly GCA_963574355.1. Lineage (NCBI taxonomy): Eukaryota > Metazoa > Chordata > Mammalia > Primates > Lorisidae > Loris > Loris lydekkerianus. The sequence goes on from CAUYPK010143041.1 coordinate 11,445, forward strand.
ATTGATATAACAGAAAGTGATAAATTCTCCAATAAAGAAAAAAAAAAAAAAATCTTTGTAATCCAAATGATGTGTCTTTCCATCAGCTCATAGAAACCCACGAGTATTTCCAAAGAAGCACCACCTGCCACCCACTCGTTTCTCAGGGGCAGAAGGGGACCCTGCACAGGCTGCACAAGAACCTTTCTGGAAAAGTGGCTGAAAAGCTCAGCAAGGCGTCTGGGTTGCTCTTCTCAGCCCCTGTTGAGACCAAGCTGCCCCGACAGGCAAAAGCAAGGCATCCCCAGCCTCTGCCATGACCTGTCTCCACATGCCCACCTTGGTGGAAGAAAGGGGAGCTCCTAAAGACAGAGATGTGAGGGGTGGACGCTGAGCACACAAGGAAATCTTAGCAGCAAGGGGACTGGGATCCCCTCGCTGGATGGCCCCCCTCAGCAGCCACACTCCCTAGCAGCGCACATTCCTGAGTTCCTGATGAGCCAGGACTCAGTCTGACCTAGTCAAGTGGGGCAGCAGGGTCAGAACCAGGTGTTGCTTGAATCAAGAAAGGATCCACAGTGACTGTTACTCCTGAGTGCAAGGATGACTGCTCCTTGTAAGGTGCAAACTGTCCAGAAGTCGGGAGCATTTCTGCATATACCTCACAGTCGATGCCCAGAGGAGGAAGTACAGTGTCTTTGGGCCACTTGAGAAACCTCAAGCTAGAAGTGGCGCTAACACAGAGACCCTACAAAAGTACTCAATGCCCCCGGCCAGGATTCAGACAAGCCATAGCTGGTGCTGGTGGGGAGCAGAGGGAAGACCAGAGCTCTGGACTTCAGGGGGGGAACAGAGGGAAGACCAGGGCTCTGGACCTCAGGGGGAGCAGAGGGAAGAGCAGCGCTCTGGACCTCAGGGGGAACAGAGAGAAGACGAGGGCTCTGGACCTCAGGAGGAACAGAGGGAAGACCAGGGCTCTGGACCTCAGGGGGAGCAGAGGGAAGACCAGGGCTCTGGACCTCAGGGGGAGCAGAGGGAAGACCAGCGCTCTGGACCTCAAGGGGAGCAGAGGGAAGACCAGCACTCTGGACCTCAGGGGGAACAGAGGGAAGACCAGGGCTCTGGACCTCAGGGGGAGCAGAGGGAAGACCAGCGCTCTGGACCTCAGGGGGGGAGCAGAGGGAAGACCAGCACTCTGGACCTCGGGGTGGGAGGGAGCAGAGGGAAGAGCAGCACTCTGGACCTCAGGGGGAACAGAGGGAAGACCAGCGCTCTGGACCTCAGGGGGGGCAGAGGGAAGACCAGCGCTCTGGACCTCAGGGGGAGATGATGATGGCTCACACACATGTGAAAGTGCAGCAATGCTGTGACTCTCCCCTACTAAAGGAAGGTAAACACATCTCTGAGGCTGGAACCAGAAATGCTAGAGCTGGCCTCATGCTGAGACTCAATTGTGTGGGGAAGAGGTAGCTGCTGAAGGTTTTGGATCAGGAGGATGGCAGCCTTGAAGCCAGGTGTGAGGAGGACCAGTGGCAGGTGACGTGCAGGGCGGGTGGAGGAGACAGAGACAGAAGTGGGCAACCCAGCTGGGGTCACAGTTGTAGGAATAATCAAGACAGACAGAAGAGATGCTGGATGAGAGAGAAAAGGTGGGGGTGGTTGTGCACCGCCAGCCACCAAGAGTGGGGGAGCCGGGAGAAACTTCTGAAAGTAAGCCCTGACCTGGGTACACCACATACAGGGTGAGATTCGGTGCAAGTGTAAAAGCCACGCGTGTGGCAGACATGTGCACATGGCTAAGTACAAAGAGCCCCTACACATCACAGGAGAAAGTGATGGGGGCTGGGCAGAGCCATGAAGAGCAATTCATAGAGCAGAGGTAACACAGTCCACATGCTAGGTGATGGTACATTCAGCCTCAACAGAAATCAGAGACATAAACACCAAACAGCACCCAGCTCAGCCAGGAGCAGAACACAGGCTAAGACTCAGGCAGACTCAGGCACAGACCGGCTGCCTGAAAAGGTGCGGCCTCGAGCAGGTAACTGACTCCAGTGAATTCTAAGGTCCCTGCCTCCGGGCTGTGAGTGAGGACTGCATTCCTGAATGTAAGAAAGACAGGGCACAGCAAGGATGCAGGAAGCTGTGGGCTTGCCATGAGCACTCAGCACAGCCTCTGCTGGTGCTACAGACAGCGGGAGATTCCGAAAGCTGCAGTGGAACCCTCTGCAGCCCTCCTTCCTTACTAGAGCCTTCTTGAGGTCTGAAGGGAGCAGAGCCATTAATTAAATGTGCTGGGCATGCTCAGAGCACTCTTCCCCCCCATGTTCACATTTAGCTGGGTCTGTCAGCAGCCTGTCGTGATTCAGTGGGGTACCCAGCATATGGAGCAAATCTGGTAAACAGCCACTCTATTTTATTGCACCAGAAAAAGAGAATAAGAAGTTTTAATTTGACAACTGAGAGGCTGTGAAAAAGCATAGTCAGTTTGAAACAAAGAGATTCAGTAGCAGCAGTGAGACCTACAGTTTGTGAGTCACGGCTGCCTGGAGAGTGAGGAAGAGCAGATCTGGAGATGCTGAGGCTGCAGACGTGGGCTCGTGGCCAGGGTCCGGCTCGTGCCTGTCTGTGGCGGGGTCCTGGCTTCCCAGAGAGGACGAGCCTCCTGTGCCCCAGGACCCTCAGAGAGCTCAGCCGAGGGTTCCATGGGACAGCTGTTTAAAATCCTCTCTGATATTGTGATCATTTTCATCACTGTGTTGGAAAGAAATGCTAATGTCTCGGACACTGCTACTCAAATTTACTTAGCAGTGCTTTACTTGGCAATATTATCCCAATTAGGCTCCCAGGTTCTGAGAAGGTAGAGTCTGATAATCATTTATTCAGCATAAGTCATGTTCGTGGCTTTCTGAAACCTAAATAAAAAGGTCAAGGAACACGACCCTGTGAGCACTTCATCCCCAAGACGTTCAGGCCACTTCCTTCCACTTCACAGACACTGTGCTGGCCACAGCCTGTGCTCACGTCCTGTTTCTGTGCCATGTTGTGACATGTTGGCTCTGTCATGGTGATCGATGATCAGGGATCCCTGGTGTTACTAGTGTAATTACTCGGGGGAAACATGAACCATGCTCACACAAGATGGTGAAGTTCATCAATAAATGTGTCCGACGGCTCCACCAGCCAGATGTCCCCACCTTGCTCCCTCTCCCCAGGCCTTCCTATGCCCTGAGACATAACAATATTGAAATTAAGCCAATTAATAACCCTACAATGGCCTCTAAGAAAGACTTGCACATCTCTCACTTTAAATCAAAAGCTAGAAATGATTAGGCTTAGTGAAGAAGGCCAAAGGCTAGACCTCTTGTACCAAAAAGGAAAAAAAAACTTTTTTTTTTTTGAGACGAAGTCTTACTCTGTCACCCTGGATAGAAATCCTCCTTCCTCAGCCTCCCAAGTAGTTGGCACTATGGGCACCCTCCATAACACCTGGCCAGTTTTTCTATTTTCAGTAGAGATGGGGTCTCACTTCTGCTCAGGCTGGTCTTGAACTCCTAAGCTCAAGCAATCCACTCTCCTTAGCTTCCCAGAGTGCTGGGACTATAGGCATGAGCCACCCTGCCCAGCCCTCTCACACCAAATAGGCACGTTGTAAATGCAAAGGAAAAGTTGTTAAAGGAAAAGTGCTAGTCTAGCGAACACATGAGTAATAAGAAATCAAAGTAGCTCTACTGCTGATAATGGAGACAGTCTGGGTGCTCCAGACACAGATATAGCCAGCCACAACATTCCCCTAAGCCAAAGTCTGATCCAGAGCAAGGCCCTGTGTCTCTTCAATTCTGTGGAGGCTGAGGAGGTGAGGAAGGTGCAGGAGAAAAATCTGACACTAGTGAGGCTGGTTCTGAGGCGTAAGGGGAGAAGCCATCTCCATGACAAGCAAGTGCAAAGTGATGCGCCAGGTGCTGCTGGAGAAGCTGCAGCAGGTCCCAGATGAAGCTGGCTACCCTCAGCAACAAAATTTTAATGCGGATAAAATGGCCTTTTATTGGAAAGAAATGCCCTCTGCTACTTCTATAGCTGGAGAGAAGTTGGTGCCTGGCTTCAAAGCTTCAAAGCACTGGCTGATTCCTGTGGGGGTGCAGCTGGTGACTACGTTGAGGCCAAAACTCATTTACTATTCTGAAAAATCCCAAGGTCCTTAATGATGATACTAAACATACTCCAACTGTGTTCTACAAATGGAACAGCAAAGCCTGATGACAGCACAGCTATACATGGCACGGTTTGCTGAACATTTTAAGCCCACTGTGGAGACCTACTGCTCAGAAAGAAGATTCCTTTCAAAATCTTCCTGCTCACTGATGATGTGCCTGGTGGCCCGAGAGCTCTGATGGAGATGTGCACTGAGATTCTGTTAATACAGTGTTCATTCTGCAGCCCAGGACTCAAGGACCGGATTTGACTTTTAAGTCTTATTATTTAAGAAATAAATTTCATGGGCAGCGCCTGTGGCTCAGGGAGTAGGGCTCCAGCCTCATATGCCGGGGTGGGGGTGGGGGTAGGGGTTCAAAACCAGCTCTGGCCAAAAACTGCAAAAAAAAAAAAAAAAGGAAAGAAAGAAATTTCACAGGCAGTGCCTGTGGCTCAGGGAGTAGGGTGCCAGCCCCATATGCCGAGGGTGGTGGGTTCAAGCCCAGCCCCAGCCAAACTGCAACAACAACAACAACAAAAAAAAGACAGAAATTTCTTAAGGCTTACAGCTGTAACAGATAGTGATTCCTCTAATGGATCTGGGCAACATAAATTAAGAGCCTTCTGCCATTTATTAGGAACATTTACAATTCATGGGAGGAGGTCCAAATCTCAGTGTTAACGGGTTTGGAAGAAGTGGATTCCAACCCTCATGGCTGACTGTGAGGAGCTCC
>CAUYPK010143044.1:0-26600 GCA_963574355.1 Loris lydekkerianus
CCTGAGGCCTAGTGCAACTTCCCGAGCCTGACTAGAAGCAGATCCATCGAGCTACTTCAGCGTAGCAACGACTCAGCAAGGCCCGGCCTGAAACTGCTTCTACCTAGATACAGCCAATGTGGTACCATGCCACTGGCCCGACCCTGTCACGCACCTCTTCTCCCACCTTCTTTCCCCGCCCCTTCTCCACAATAAAAAAATAAATTAATTAATTAAAAAAAAAAAAAAAAGAAACTGTAGGGATTAAAATAGTGTGGTCATGGTCAAAGGCCAAATATCAATAGGAAAGAAAACCCAAAAATAAAAAATCAAAATGTGTGTGTATATGTGGTCTTTGGTGCAGCTGATGTTTCATATCAAAGGAGAAATGATTTCTGCAAAGATGCAGAACCTGTGAATTATCTATTCAGTGAAAAAATATATAATAAGTTTAGCTAACTAGCTACATATTGAAAAATTGATTACGGAGAAATATTTTAATAAAATTGCCACCATAAAATATGTAAAATAATATATTGATACATTTGGATTGAAAAGCTGTCTTAAGAAATATCATCATGTTCTCCATTATTTAGGATGGTAATACTAGGAAGACATAATCACTACCAAAGGAAAATACGTATAGATATATCCTGTTAAATACAAACAAATCTGCACTTAAGGGGAGATTTTATTTAAAAAGACTTGTAAAGTTACAAAGCTGCAGATGCTGGCGTGGATGTGGAGAGAAGGGAACACTCTTACACTGCTGGTGGGACGGCAAACTAATACAACCTTTTTGGAAGGAAGCATTAAAAACCCTCAAAGAACTCAAATTAGATTTCTCATTTGATCCTGCAATCCCTTTACTGGGCATCTATCCAGAAAAAAATCCTTTTATCATAAGGATGCTTGCACTAGACTGTTTATTGCAGCTCAATTTACAATTGCCAAAATGTGGAAATAGCCCAAATGCTCACCAACCCAGGAATGGATTAACAAGCTGTGCTATATGTACACCATGGAATACTATTCAGCCATTAACCTGGATGGAGGTGGAACAAATTTTTCTTAGTAAAGCATCATAAGAATGAAGAAGCAAGAATCCAATGTACTCAATTCTAACATGAAGGCAGTAGATGAGCTAATACAAGTGGGGGGCAGGGAAATGAGGGGTCAGGGACATGAGAGGAGGGAGGGGTGGTCACTGTGTATGCACACCTCTCAGGGGGTGGAGGTCAGGGTGTACGCACACCTCTCGGCGGCAGGACACAATTACAAGATGGACGTTACCTAACAACCTCAAGTAGTGTAAACTAATTCTTTGTACCCTCAGTGAACCCAAACAATTAAAAAAAAAAAAAAAAAAAGGTCTTATAATACAAAGAATGTTTCAGTCCTAGATTTACAAACTTTCCTAAAGCACAGCAGAAGGACATTTCCCTCATAGCAAAAGTAAACAGGCTAAAAAGAGCTAGTCCTTGGGAAGTAGAAGGAGAAAAATGACACGATCTGACAGTTGCTCAGGGCTGCAGTCCCCAGCCACAGTTACCAGGGACCACCACCAGTCTGTGGTCTGTTAGGAGCCAGATGGGTGGTGAACAGTTGAGGGAAGTGGCATCTGTATTTACAGCCACTCCTCGTCACTCTCCACTGCCTGAGCTCTGCCTCCTGTCACATCAGCAGTGGCAATGTTGGATTCTCCTAGAAATCAAACCCTACTGAAAAGAGTACATGCGGCAGGGCTCTGTCCTTCACTCCTTATGAGGATCTAAGGCCTGATGATCTGAGTTAAAGCTGGGTGGTGATGCTACCTCTGGGGAGTGGCTACAAACACAGGGTGGGATAATTTTCCTTATGGATTGCAAAGACAAACATATGCACATTAAAAGTCTTCTAATTATTCTGAAAACTATAAGCCCATAGTTGGATGGTCTAATTAAAAGAAAGTTATGTATTATAAGGAAACTTTTTTTGGGGGAAAGATACAGCTAGCATCAGCTTAGAGAAGGCGATGATAGGGACATTTTACAACCTGCTGTGAAACAAAAGAAAACAAACCAACACAAATAAGTTATATTTTGTGTATAATCTGTTCATATATAAGAGGTCTTCCAAAAGTTCATGGAGATGTGGATTATGATAAAATTATGGAGTTCAAAAAAACTTTTCCTTAAAATAAACTCGTGCTACCTTGTTCTGTCTGAACAGGATCTGGTTAGAGGCAGTAAGAAGGAAAATGCATCAGGTTTCAAAGCACCCCTGTCAGAGCAAGATTCTTCTAAAACTGAACAAGAATAAAATCAAACTCATGTGAAATTTAGGTGGAAGAATATTGAAATCATTTATGCTTTATGAAAATTTGTGGAGATAACACTTCAAAAAGAAGAGGAATTTATAGATGAATTGCCCCTTTTAAGCATTGACCAGACTGTGTTGAAGATGAAGCCTGCAGGGGCATTTCTTTGATAAACTGTAACTGAAGAAGAAACTTGGCTTTAGTTTTGCTGGTGAAGACAAAGCCAATCAAAGCAGAGGCTACGGGAAGGGGCAGTGGCCCATGCACAGTGAAAGTGGACTGGACAGCAAAGGGCATGACAACATTTGGGGGGACGCTCCGGGCATTTTGTTGACTTTCAAGAAGGCCAAAAACAATGACATCTCATCATGACAAACTGTTTGAAGAAAGTTAGCTAAAGCTTTAGCAAGAAAAGGCCCAGGAGAGCCTCACCAGAGGGCCCTGAACCACATCAAAGCTCCCACCCGTTCCTCTAAACAGGGAAATCTGGAGAGTTTCAATAGATCACCTTATAATCCTGATTTAGCTCTTTCTGATTTCTTTTTTTGTTTTATACTCTTAAAAAATCAATAAAGGGCACCTATTTTTCTTTAGTTAACAATGTAAAAAGAGACTGCACTGACCTGTTTAAATTCCCTAAACCCTCAGTCATTTTAAGCAGAGACTAACTGGCTGACGCCATCGGTTAGAAAAGTGCAGGACCTTGATGAAGCAAACTTTATATTTTTTAATATTCAATTTCACTTTTATGAACTTTTAAAAATCCCTTTGTATTTTGTGCAGGGTTAGTCTGTTCCTCAACAGGCACTTCAAAATGGACGTTTTATAACATTGTCTAATGCCCTGATTAATATAGTGATTTTAAATAAGGATAAAGTGTCTTCTTTGCTGTGGGTTTGGTAATTTTCCATTCTTTAATTTGATGAATGCATACTAAAATATCACATATTTAGTTGGCAATGAGCTCAAGAGATATTTTACTAGCTCAAACACATCTGTAATTCTTTTGCAGCTATAAACAGAACATTTGATTTATACCATTAATAAAAAATTTCCATGCTCTTTTTAAATAATTAGTTGAATCTAAAATCACTTTAGTGAATACATCTACAGAAGGGAACAGCAGCATCATGTTTTATGAGAAATTACAGGTTAATTGTATAGATTTAAATCCATTTATCAATTGTATTTAATTTCAATTTTTTAAGTACAAACATTATACTTTAGATTTATTTTCTTTATTTTGGGGGGGAAATTGATGACTTTCCAAATAAAAATTATAAAAATGAGATTATTTTCACTCTAAGTAAAGTTTTGGTTCATATAAAATTGCATCAATTCTAGCAATCGGAATATAGCATGTAGTGATACAGGGTCAGAAAGAAAGGGTAATTAACAGGTAGATTTAATGCTACCTATAAAACACATAGGGTGGTGCCTGTGGCCTGTGGCTCAAAGGAGTAAGGTAGTAAGGTAGTAAGGCACCAGCTCCATATGCCAAAGGTGGCAGGTTCCAACCCGGCCCCGGCTAAAAAAAAAAAAAAAAAAAACATGTAGAAAAGCTTAATGACATTCTCTAATGTTTCTGTCCTTGTTTTGCCAATGCCTTTACCAATCTTCATAATAAACTAATTCTGCATTGTCTTGTCATCAATTGTGTTTATAGTACAAAGAGAGAAATTTCCAAACATTAACTCTCTAACACTGGGTATAAAGATCACAGAGGCCTCGTCAAGCTCGTATTGTGTCCTGGCCAGATGTATTTAAATACTGATGGAACTCTAAAAAGTGAGATGACAGCCACTACCCATGTAGCACCGTATTTTCAATTAGTATTTTAATTATGTTTTGTGAAAACCTAGTGATTTTTTTTTTTAATTTCCTAAAAATAAATTAGGTAAATCTCATCCGAATTATCTACTCCTATGGATAGCCATTTACATGATAAACCACTTTGATCCACAACTGCATTACAAAAAACCAATTGTCTCATGCTGTTCATGAAAGTCAGTAATAGGACACAGACTGTGGTGCTATTAAAGCAATTCACTAACAGAATATTAGAATGTCTACTAAAATATTGCTAATGAGGACCAGAATTTTACATAATGCTGGCAGAATTCTGTAACATTGTATGGTTTGCTTCTGTTATACCCTTTTGCCAGTAAATATTATTACTAAAGTAATTATGTTTCCTCTCCAATAGAACCCACTTTTTTCCCCCAAATCATAGCACTGCAGTCATCATACTAGAATGAAACAGCTTTCTATTCTAGAAACGGCTTGATAATTTTACATGGTTTTCAAACTGTAAATATTTTGTTGACCATGCATTCATATCATCTTGACAGTCTAAGGTCCAACTATTAAATCTTAGTACATTTTGCTAAATTATTTCAAAATCTGTCCAGACTCAGAGATGCAATTTTATTTTTATCGTTACAAATATAGGTAGAGCAAAATTAACATCAGAAAATGAGGCTATTTCTTTGCATGACCATGAAAATGTTTTCTTTGAAGACAGGTATTCCCCGGTGGGAAAGCTCTGTCCTTACCTCACACCACTTCTTCTGCAATGCTCCTCTTAACTGGAGACTAAAGGCAGCAGGGTTTTCACTGTGGCTCTTAATGACTCACACCTAAAACTAGCATGTCTGCTTCTATTTTTTTATTTTTATAAATTTAGGGAGCGCAAGTGCAATTTCCTTACATGGGACTACCTTGTAGTGGTGAAGCGTGGGGATTTCATGTCATCTGTTGGAAGGAGGTCGCCCCAGCAAAACTAATGCTGCCAGGTGTTTCCACCGAGTGTCCCTCGTAGCCCTCACCTCACGCGCTAGAATTCATCATGCTAACGGCATAACCAAGCCAGGTTAATTTCTAACCTGGCTCATGGCTAACTACTTTTCTTCATTCACTTATCTATTTATTCACTTTTTATGATGTTTTCATATATGCAAGCAACAACGTGAGATTTAAAGGTGATTGAAGCTACTCTTTTTCCTTACTATTTTCATAATATTTTGGGAATGAGCAGTTATAAACTTGCCTCATTTTCATACCACAAACTGAAAGTAACACAGGATCAATACACACTGGGTACCTACATGTGTATTAACAAAAAGATATTTCAGGTGGCACCTGTGGCTCAGTGAGTAGGGCACCGACCCCATATACCGAGGGTGGCAGGTTCAAACCTCGACCCTGGCCAAACTGCAGCAAAAAATAGCTGGGCGTTGTGGCGGGTGCCTATAGTCCCAGCTACTGGGGCAGCTGAGGCAAGAGAATCGCTTAAGCCCAGGAGCTGGAGGTTGCTGTGAGCTGTGATGCCACCGTACCCCACCCAGGGCAATAAAGTGAGTCTCGTTCACTACAAAAAAAAAAAAAAAAAAAAAAAAAAAAGATATTTCAGCACTAATGGTAAATAAAATAAAACCATAAAAAGTTATAGTCATTTAACTATAACCATTTTTTATTTTTCATGTGAAGAAACTGAACCATTAAGATTAAATCGTTTTCAAAAATCAAACTTATTTATTGAATGTATATTAAAGAATAAGTTCTAAAGTATTGCAAAGCTCTGAGGACCAGCCACTACCTCTTTTTAATGATATAGAAACATGTCTATGATGCTTAGATTTTGAAACATCAGGTCTAAAATTTTGCAGTTGATCAAATTAATGGTCAAAATTATTATAATTGATCATGGGTGGGTACAGAAAGTTACATGGTTGGGGAGTTTTATTTGTGGATGGGGATTTACTAAGGACAATTAAGAACTATTTAAAAATTACATAAATATGTCAAATTGATGTGCAGTGCAGTACGGAACATATCACATTCTCTTGGAAGAAAACAATGAAGTTTCTCTTCATGGGCATGGTGGAAAGTTGTCACTTTCGATATTCAGTCTTCTGCAAAGTAATGGCTAGTGGTTATTTTGACATCATCAGCAATTTTCCTCAGATAAAGTTAATGAGGAACTTGGTAGACAAGCCCCTGAAAATAGACTGGGACAATTGTCATAATTCTAATAAAAGTTTAATGAAACTTAAAACTATCTTGTATGTCCAAATAAACTAAGGTTATGTTATCACGCTTGCCGGTTATATGAGTTCCCCCAATTCCTGCTGCTGGTTTCCGCAGAACAACTGAGACTCTGACATGCCCTGGGGTGATGGAATGTTTCTCTCAAAGTGAGAAGTATTTGCTGAGGAATCTTTTGGTCTCCTCGAAAATAAACATGGATAATTAGCCAGTGTGATTTGGGTAACTCACCAAAAGCTCGAGACATTTCCTTTCCTGTGGCCGCTTCCCCCACGTCATTCTCCTGAGTGCAACCTGCAGTGTTACTGTCAGCATCTGACCAGGGACTAAGTGTAACATAGATTTTGGTAGGTCTTTTCCTTTTACACAGAAATATGTCTTAAAAATCCCAGCCATGTTTTCTATTCAATATACATAATGATAAATCTGCACTCCTGCTGGGGGCCGTTTCACAGCTTCCTTGCCAATAATTAAATGAGCACCAGCAAGCAAATTACCCAGAGAGCTTAAAGAATCAAAACCTTTTTCTTAATATCCCTTTTAGCAAAAATGATTTTTATCATTTTCCTTCCATTTTCTTAACATTTTAAATACATTTACTAGTGATTAAGCCAAAGGTTACTTCTTAACACTGTTTAATCCTCTTTACATTGTTAATTGGTATCAAGCGTTTCTATTTTCTTGTGCAAATTTGATGTATAAAAGCTCTGGTGTGTGTTTTAACTGCATATACAGCTTTAAAAAAATAAATAATCTTTTTGGATACTGGTTTTGAATATGAGAGTCTGAATCAGTTTATCTGTCTGAAATGGATACATTTCAAGTATGTACAGATTATACATATTTTACATTTCTTAACGTCACAGCATGTAGGGAGTGTCAGATCTCAAACCACGTAGAAATTATATTTTCTGCATTCTGTCCTGCCTCTTGTTCTCCTGCACATATTCAGGGATCATGTACACATGAGAGTAATTGTCAGATAGCCATTAAACAAGTGAGGTACTTTGACTCAAGGTTAGGAGGCAGAAGATATTGAAACAAAAGGAAGTAAAAATTAAGGTGATTAAGACAGGAAAAAATGCGTGAAGAATGATGAGGAAATTTAAACATTTATGTGAGAAAAATAAATCAGGTCTAGAGAGAGCCAGACTCGTGGTGGAACAAATATATACTTGCAAGTGTGCTCAATTCCAAACACAAGAGATTACTCCAAGGGAACAAGGTCTTGTATCACGAAAGAAAAAAAGAGAGAGAAAAGGAGGGAGGGAACTGGGAAGAGAAAAATTTAGAGAAACAAAAATAGAACATCGTAAAGGAATCTCCCTTCTCAGGCAGGAAGCAGGCTTGCCCTCAGGGAAAACTTTAGGTTCTAAACAACATTATTTGCCTTTATTTTACCAATGTTTATATGATGTTCACTGTGTAATATTGGTTTAAAAGTATCATTTAACCTGTAGAAGTATTTAAAATTATAATAGGTAGTACTAGTAAGTTGCATCAGAGCAAGAGAACAGAGGACGGTAAAGAAGCTAAGAGATCACAAACAGGAAATGGTTCTTTTCAGATTTAGAATAGAGACCCGGCAGCCTTAGGGAGAAAATAGAGGCCTCCTATGAAGTCATCATGATTCTTTTATCTTCCAAAGCTCAGAAGGTAACGGGCATATTACCCAGTACAACTCTATACTTTCATCTGTACAATAAAAAAAGTTCTAAAAAGAAAAGAAAAGATACTTTCAACCTGCTAAATTAAAAGATGAGTCAGTGATGCCTCATGTGCTTTTTATCAGTTAAGTAAATTCTTTGAATCTAAAAATATCTAGAATAAAAATACTGTATCAGTTTCTATTTCCAAACTATATAGGATGTCTTTGTTTTATGAGTAATGTCTAGTGAATAATAAAGACTTAGATTAAGATCTTACATGGGTAGTTAAGACACTTAAATTTTAAGACGTGTTTGCTATGTATTTTTTTATTTCCTATTTCAAGTACCATTTTTAATATGATTAAAAACACACTTCCTACACAATTTAACAAGTTTGCAGCATGCCTATCAAGTTCTAATAGATTGTACCAACTCATATTTTGACCTTCATTCAGAAATTGCAAAGTGTGTGCCATCATTAGTCCGTCTGCAAGAATATCTTTACCTATCCCAAGGAACGCTATTGAAGTGATCTAAGTGAAGGTAAATCAGTGTTGTTTCCTTAAGCCCTTTTAAAATCATCCTAGCAATAACTTTATCCATAACATACTTTTAATGGCATTTCTATAGATTCTCCATTATCTTCACAAAGATGAAGAGAAAAGATTGTCACTTTTTTGACTGTAGAGGAATTCTCATCCTCTCTTAAAAGAAAAAGCAAGGGAAGTGTTCATTTTGAGTGTGACTTTTTAGTTGCTACACTACTTTCTTCACTTTCTCCTAAATCACTAAAAGGTTGGAAAATAGTAGGACATTTCAGAGGTACACGGGAACATGAATCAAGTCTTCAGACGTAATGGTGAAATAGTGTTGTGTATGAATCTGAGGGCTCTGATGAAGGGCTATTTTCAGTAAATGTTGAAAGGTTGACAAGAGTTGCTTTGTAGATTTGTTAAACAAACAAACAAACAAACAAAAAAGTTGATAACAATCATATAAAGTTGTTCTTTTAATGGTAGGAAATTTTAAAAAAGAATTTCTTTGGAGTACCGACTTTAGGCCATCAGATACACTTTGCAGAAACTTTTTGTAAATTTATTATTCACTCACCTTAAAAATGTTAGAGAAAAGAATAAAGAATACAAAATATGCTCTCCTTGTGTTCATCTGCCTGCTTATTTCTGTTTGTTATCTCTTTATTTTCTCTAAGATAACAGGTTGAGAATGAAGTCTAAGTATCTGAATGCCAGACCCGGTTTTTGCCACATTTAGTTTGTTGCATCTAACACAGTCAGATTGACCAGCCAGCTCAGACTGTAAATCTGCTGAGGTAATGATGCCAAACAAGACTTACTCTTAGAAAAGGGAGTACTAGAAACATTGCTACTTGCAGGATAAAGAAACTGATTTGCAACCCTACTCCATGTTCCCTAAGACATAAAATGGATTAGTTCACTAAAAGAAAAGTATCTTTGTCTTACTCTGGAAGGGTAAGTCAGTGGTTCTAACAGTGTGCAGTCTGAGAATTCCTATGTCTCTCCCTTCACTCAGAGCCTGGCTTTGGGGTGCATGATTAGGAAGCAGTAAAAGAGTGAAAAGGAAAGGAAAGGAAAGCACCAGGAGATCAAAACTGAAAGAAAAGTGACAGCAGGTCCCAAAGCTTTGTCTTTCCTGAGAGTCTCTAAAGGCCATTGTTAAACGTCTTTGAAAAACCACCTGTTCTCTATGGTTTCTGGTTTTCCTTTATCATATATCTATACATTTCTCATAATGTTCTTATACTTAATGGATGTTTTACATCTTGTCCTTTCAAACAAACCATTTATTTTTGATGAAACAACTATATTCTTATATATTTTAAACAAAACCCTCCCCCAGCATTATAATGAATTAAAAGCAGAGATTTTCCATTGGCCTTTTTACCGAATATTTTTTCCTCACAGGAAACGATAGCTAATAGTAGTATGCTTTTTCTTTGTAAATACCTAGATATTAACATGATTATAGATGATTCCGTTTGGATTTGGGGTTTATATAAACAGATCAATGTTGAATGATTATTCTTTAACCTCTTTTATAATTATATAAAATCCTGGAGTTTCTTGACCACATTTGTGGATTATATTTGCCTTTATAGCATCTGGTTTGATTTCTTATCGTGATTTTATTTCAAATTTGTATCTCAAGTTCGTGATATCTGGCAAACCTACTCACCCCTCTACCTGTGACCTCTGCCTTGGCTCTTGTATGTGCCACTCAATTTCAGTGTCTAAATGCTCCCTCAGCCCCTCACTGTCCTATACACTTGTTCCACATTTCTACTGATTTGCATGCCCCCATTCAGCTGATCATGAATAAAACCTGCCAGAGCTCCCTGATATAGCAATATTTCTTCTGTTACCATCCCCTGCAATATTTGATTTATTACAATCTATTCATGGGTTGTACCTACAATATAGTCTATCATTTCATATCTCTCAAATATAAATTTAGTGATCTCCTTGCCATTATGAATAAATTAGTCAAGGGACTGCCATGATCTACTATGACAAAACTCTAAACACTATTACTATTTTCAAGACTTGCTTTCAAATTATTCCTTAAAATGCAGCCATAATGAACTTTTTCTTCTTCTGTGCTTCAAATCCACTTCTTCTCTGCCTTAGCCCTAAGGATATACGTCCATTACATGCAGATCTAATACAGTTTACTTCTCCGGTGCAGGAATTATTTCCAAAGTAAATAAAGTAAAAATACTTAATTGCCGTTGGAAACACATTAGTAAATAAAATGAGAATGAACTTTAGATCCTAGAATCATTTTTAGGGACATTTGTTTTTTATCCAAATCATCAAATTGGTTTGTTTTATAGCCTTCAACTTTGCAAATAAATTGAGCTCACAATATGTAAATATTAAGCTAAAAGGTTTCCTGAAAAACCCAGTGTAAAAGTACAGGAGCTCCTACAT
The DNA here is from genome assembly GCA_963574355.1 of Loris lydekkerianus. Lineage (NCBI taxonomy): Eukaryota > Metazoa > Chordata > Mammalia > Primates > Lorisidae > Loris > Loris lydekkerianus. Next base: position 10,944 of record CAUYPK010143044.1, read on the forward strand.
TGGAGTATGGGTAAATTGCGTTGCGTACGTGGGTGCAATATCACATTTGACATAATGGTTCTATCCTCAGAAATTATAACAATGACAGGAGTATAGATATGCAGATTTATAATAGGATGACCCCAAGGTAAGACATTTTCATATTCTAAATCCTATCCCAATGCTTAAGACACAAATGGACTTTATTAACTATTATCTTAACATTCTATACCTAGTTTTTACCTGTTCATAGGAACTGAAATAAGTCTTAAGCTAACACCCATAACACCTAACATCTATATATAATTCACAGCTTTCAGTTTGATATATAAGAAAACATTCTTAATTTAAAACATGTTTAGAAAGCACTTATACCTTTTACTGTGAATCAAAATGCAATCATTAGAAAGTGCCTCCAAACAAACTAAAAAAATGGCCATGGGACATTCCTTCTCTCTGACCAAATGTAAATATAATTCTATTTCAAAGTTTTATTGCCAACCAATGTTATAAAGATTCAGGGATACATTGTGCTTGTCAAGCAAATTCTCCAGATGCCATAATAACCCTGCGTGGCCTGTCTCTTCCCTGCCCTCTGTCACCTGTCACTATTCTTGCCTGGTTTTGCTTTGCACTTCAACCATTATGTTCCACCCAAAGTTCATTTGGTGTAAATTATCTGAACACACACGCATTTGCACATCAGGGCATTTGTATCACTTTTTAGGGCATACACCTTTTCTTTTCCTAAGGGGGGGGGGGAGAATACTTGATATTGCTAGCACAGATTCCCGAGCAAGTATAGAAGAATTCTTGATCCCCTTAATCCAGGGTCAAATCAGAGGTTATTTCTCCTTGAAATCTGCTTTTAGTCTAGATACCCATTTTACCTCCTCTTTATGTTGATCTCATGATGCTAGTGGGGTTCCTTTTGTTTAGAATAGCCTATTTTGTTAAATTATTGACAAATAAAATAGAATAGCCTATTTTGTTAAATTATTAACAAATAAAGAGGCTTCTGTGAGGTTTATTGAAGATATTATATTGAAAAGGAGAATTCCAAATAGAAGCAGCATGAGCAATACTGCAAGAGGGAGAAACATAGAAAAGTACATGTTCATTTTTCAAGGGAGCAGAGGGGTGATTTGGAGAACAGGGATGAAAGTGTTATGAGTCACGAGCAGGAACTCAGAGGACTATAACTAATACTACTAATTTTTGTGAAATTTGAAGATGATATATAGAAGACAAGATTCAATGTGCTAGAAAAATGACTATTGTAGATTTTGTAAAGGAGCATCACAGAAACACTGTGTCAGTTAAAGCAATCACCAAGTACTGCCTGGGCTGACTGGAATAGACGGAAGTCTGCACAACAGATCACGAGAGTAATGCAGAAATTATTTGCTGCCAGGCAGGGAGGTCAGCCTTCTTCTGTCAGTCTAGACTATCAAATGCCATATTTGGAGGTAAAATATTTCTAATTTCTTTAGGTCTGCACTTTGCACCTAAAAAGTTTCACATAATAAAAGCTAAACTGATCGCTTTGGGGAAATATGAGTTAGAAGTTGTTACATAGAGTTAGACAAAGGAGTGAAAAAAAAAAAAAAAAAAAAAACTGGGATGAAAGGAAAAGAGCAAATTTAAACCTATCATTCCATTTACCCTTCAGTCAGTCTCTGAATCCCGTAAATAGATCAGTTCAGTTAAACACTCGTGCTCCCTTCCAGGAGCCGGTAATTCAGAGAAGCTTTCAAATAGAAGAGAACAGTGGTTAATATTTGGCACAGTTCTTAAATTATTTTCCTTAGAGTCCAGAGGGCACCATCCTAGATGTCCAGATGTTGAAGTCAGAGCACCATCACTAACGTGGAGGTAGACGGCTGCCACTTTATAAATTTTTCTCACTTGAAGTCGTATGTCACGAGGTATGTTTGTGGGACCCCAGGAGAAAGGTGGTGGCAATTGCATTGAGTTCATGTAAGAAAAAAATTAAACCATTATTTGGAGACTTGTAGGCAGGAAACAATTCAGAATTTACTCCATATTGTAGGCAAATTAAACAAATTTTAAAATAATGAACACGGCTACAGTTTGCCGTGGCTTCACCATAGTTGCTTCTGAAACATAACTGCCTCTGTCCAGCTTCTGGTTCCTACCAAATCCGAACCATAGTAGGAGCAGTTTACTTGCAAAATACATCTTATGACTCATTGTACTTGGCTGGATTATTTGCAAAGTATAATAATAATAGTTACTGTCCTTATAGGGTTTCCTTTATTTTTAATTTCAGGTTAATGCAATGGTCCTTCAGGTTACATAGTTTGCTTTTGTAAAGTTAGAGTCTGAGTTGCAGCTGTGACCTTCACCCAGGAACGTGGGATGTGTCTGTGCCACGTTCCCATTGGGTGGAAACTCACCTAACCCCTTCTCCCCCACACTTGAGCTTTATTTAGTTTTTCTCTCGTAGTTGTTAATCCACAAATTTTAAGTTAGTACTGAGTACCTGCAGAGCTGCCTTTTCCATTCTTGTGATATTCCACTTGGGAGAAGGCTCTCCAAACCTGTCGGAGTTGCTATGGAAGATGAAGTCTACATCTTTTTTAAAAATGGATGAGTAGCATTCCATGGTACACATGTACCACAATTTATTGATCTATCATGTGTTGAGGGATGCTTGGGTAGGTTCCACATTGTTTGCAATTGTGAATTCTGCTGCGATAAACATTTGTAAATGCCCTTTGGTAAAATGTGGGGTTTTTTTGTGTTTGTTTTTTTTTTTCTTTTTTTTTTTCTTTTGGATAGATATCTAGTAATAGGATCGAATGGTAGGTCTATTTTTAGTTCTTTAAAGAATCTCTTTTTTTTGTTTGTTTGTTTCATATTTACATCAGTTGGCTTATAGCCAGAGAAGCTCATTTTGTAAAACTTCTTTGTAGTTTAGTTTGTTCTGTTTTCAGAAATCAATCAAATACTAGTATACTTACATAATGTACTGAATTAAAAACTATGTAAATATTTAGAACATATTATGTTTAAGCATTCCTGTATTAATCTATTCTTATTACATTATGCTAAACTAACTATGAAATAATTTTTTTCACATAAAATATAAAGTTCAGTACTATGCTAAATAAATTTGTTTCAAATTTTTAGCAATGCTCAAAAATTACTGATTTAAATTTTGTGGTGACTTGTGTTTTTCAAATTGCACTATTCTTGTATTTCACTTGTGTCTACTTTATTTGAAATTCCTGATAAAAATAATTTTTATGAAGTGATTATGATAATTTTTATATTCCTAGGCTATACATTCATAATTCGATAGCATGATATTTTTAAGTTGATTTAATACATATTAAGAGATTAATGTACATTTAACATAATCAATAAAGATTCTTGGGAAAGAAAAATAGCAACAATATTTATATTTTTATCCAGAATAACAGCATTGACTTTTTAAAATTTAAGCCTAATTTTCACACCCATGAGCACACACACATGCATATGCACAAACATATCTCGATTTGTGTGCACATGTGTGGAAGTCTATGTAAATTCACACGTACATGTGTGCACGCTCGTGTACAAGAAAGAGACAGGAAGAGGGTCTCCAAGGGAGCATACCATTATTCCTAATAATTATATTTCCTCAAATGGAGAGGTTCGTGTTAGAAATAAAAATACTACTTATTTAAAATGTATTGTTATATTGCTGTCTAATTAAGAATAGCTGAGAGGTGTTACATTTGTAGCTAAGCCCAGGGGAGAAAAATGCTAATGGTGGAATGAATCTACTTAGCTTTTCACCTCTGAGACCAGAGTTCAGAGATTTTAGTTTAGAAACTAGTGGATAGGAGCAGATGATGTCATTTCTAACCAATTCTCTTTTAATCAAACCATAAACATTTTTTCATGATGATATGTCCCTATTAAAAAAGAGAGAGGAGAAAGAAAGTAGTTGTTACCATGATTATTAAGAAAAATAATATCTGTAACCAAATGTTTGCTGATATTGTTAGTTAAGGTGGAAATATCTAATGGTACTTTAGTGATCTAGTTGCTGTGATTGCCTTTTGAAACAAACAAAAATATAAGTCATGCCTTCAAAATGTTTGTATGAGTAGGTCTTTGCAAAGAATGGATTCTTATTTCAGTTGCCTTTCTAGAAATAAATGGAAATCCATTTAAAACCACCTTTAAAGGAGCATGGCAAAAATTGAGAGTAAGTAGTTCAAGGGTCTGATTCTTCACACAAACACTGACAGGTTAAACAGTGAGAGTCCTCTCTGTCCGATGCCTGGAGGGTGGTGCAAAGTTTACAGTGACAAAATGAACAGGAATCAAGAAAAAGCTACGTAAGATGGTAGAAATAACAACAGCCCACGTTTCTGGTGTGGGAACCTGGTCCTCAGTTCCAGAGGGAATGCCAGATCACTCGCTGAGAATTCTCTCTCTCTTTTTTTTTTTTTTTTTTGCAATTTTTTGGCTGGGGCCGGTTTGAACCCACCACCTCCTGTGTATGGGGCCAGGCCCTACCCCTCTGAGCCACAGGCACGACCCACGCTGAAAATTCTTTTTGTCTTCTGTAACCTGTGTGGCCTAGCTCTGCCCGGATTAGGAGGCTCAGGGCAGCTCCCACTATCTCTGCATAGGCACCAACTACCAAGTATAGGGTGCTGATGTCTTTGTGATTTGTTGAATAAAGCCAACGATTAACGAACATAGGTAGGTAAAATGGCTGAGTAGAGCCTTGGACTGTAAATCTAAAGACAGGGGTTAATTCCCCTTTTTACCAAGCCTCGAGGTGATTACTCATATTGGATTGCAAATTCGAAGGAGCAGCTTCAATTCTGCCGGGGTTTCTCCCGCCTTTTTTTTCTTGGTGGTGGGAGAAGTAGATTGAAGCCAGTTGATTAGGGTTTTTAGCTGATAACTGAAGTTTCGTGACGTTGGAGCACACCACTCTAGTGAGGACTTAGCTTAATTAAAGTAATTGATTTGCATTCAGTTGATGTAGGAGAAGTCTTTCAGTCCTTAGGGTTTGGTCAGAGGCTAAACATTGTTGTTTTCTTAGAGCTTTGAAGGCTCTTGGTCTAATTATAATCTAAGTCTCTAGTTCAGGGTTGAGATAATGGGTGACCGTGGAAGTAGTCTAGATGATAGTGTAATGAGTGGGGCTGTGATGGCAGGTGGTGTGGGTGTGTTGAGTTGTCATTTTATGTTTATGTTGTTGGTTGTTGGAAATATGGTTAGGGACGAGGAGTACACTAGTCGTATGTAGAAGAACAGATTTAGTAGGGATATGATGGCTATGAGCACAGGTATAATAATGTGATAATTTTTAGATAGTTCTTGGATATGATTCATTTTGGTAGGAATCCAGAGAGGGGAGGAAGTCCCCCTAATGATAAAAGGGCAGTGAGGAACGTTGAGATGAGTACTGGAGTTTTGTTTCACAGGTGTGATATGGCTAGTGTGTTGGTGCTAGAGTTTGAGAGTAGAATAATAAATATGGATATTGTTAGGATCATGTAGATAAGAGGTTAGGGGTGGTTGCGGATGGGTTGAATGTGAGGATAGCAGTTATTCAGCCTATGTGAGTGATGGATGAGAGAGAATGCTAAGATTTTTCATAGTTGTGTTTGGTTTAGTCCTCCTCAGCCTCCTATACGAATAGATAGAAGAGCGATTGGTAGGGTAATGTTGGAGTTTTTTGATTGGTTTATTTGTAGTAGAATGGAGATGAGGGCTAGTTTTTGTCATGCCAGTAGAATTATTCCTGATATAAGTGATACCCCTTGTGTGACTTCTGGCACTCGGAAGTGGAATGGGGCTATGCCTAGTTTCATTGTCAGTGCGAGTAGGATTATTAAGGAAGATAATGGGCAATAAATTTTTATCATTGCTCATTGTCCTGAGTGCATTGTGTTGATGATGATTGCTGTTATTAGAACTATTGATGCTGTGGCTTGAGTTAGGAAATACTTGGTTGCAGCCTCTGTGGATCGTGGTATTGCTTTTTGGATAAGAATAGGGGAGATAGCTAGTATATTTATTTCTAACCCCACTTAGGTTAGAAGTCAGTGAGAGCTGACTATTGTGAGGATAGTCCCAGTGAATAGGTGAAGTAAATTAGTAGGAGGATGGGTGGCTTAATTAGTACGGGAAGGGTATGAACCAACATTTTCGGGGTATGGGCCCGATAGCTTACTTAGCTGACCTTACTTTTTTGTAGGACTTTTTGTATTTGGTAGCACGAAGAATTTTGAATCCTTAGGAGTAGGTTCAAGCCCTATGGTTCCAGAAATAAAAGGACTTTCACCTCTATAATTTACTCTATCAAAGTAATTCTTTTGTCAGACATATTTCTAAGTTTGTGGGGGGATACTGGCTAAGAAGATGGGTAGTGAGGCATGTCATATGCATATAGCTAGTGTTAGCGGGAGAAAGGTTTTTCATAGGAGGTGTATGAGCTGGTCGTATCAGAATCGAGGGCATGATGCTCGTACTCATAGAAAAATGGTCATTAGTAGAAGGGTTTTTAGGGTGAAATTGGCAGAGAATAATTCTGGGGTGTATATAATTCTGGGGTGTATTCCTAAGTGTGAATTGCACTTAGGAAGATTGTGGCCATTAAGGCGTTTATTATGATGTTGGTGTATTAGGCTATGAAATGAGGGCGAATGGGCCTGCAGAATATTCTACATTGAATCTTGATACCAGCTCAGACTCTCCTTCTGTCAGGTCAAATGGGGCTCGGTTTGTTTCTGCTAGTGTTGAAATGAATCATATTATTGCCAGGGGAAGTATATTTGATAGGAGGTGGTTGAAAGGTTCAGGATAAGAAAGAACAGCTAGTGTTGAGCTTTAACGCTTTCTTAATTGATGGCTGCTTTTAGGCCAACTGTGGGTAGATTACTTAGTTACTCTCCATTAAAGGTTGTATCCTTTGTTCAATGAGCTGCACCTCTTTGAACTAACATTTAAATTTATATTGGGATTATTAATTCTTTAGATAAGTTTAAAGCTGAACTTAGATTCTGTTCTGGACAACCAGCTGTTACCAGGCTCGGTAGGTCTCACTATTTTGCCACATCCATGAGTTTGTTCACATACTGCCTATAGGTAGCTTGTGTGGTTTGGGGTTGTTGGCTGCAGTTCTCTTTGTGAAGTTGTTCGACTTAAATCTAGTTAATAAGTTTTACCTTATGCAAATGGTAAAAGTTTTAAGCTTTGCTTTTTTATATTTTGGATTTATTCTTTGATCTTTCCCTTACGGTACTGTTTCTATAGCGCCTGAGTATATTTTCTATCTCCTATACTTATGTAGGCTGAGGTAAATGTAAAATAGTCTAATAAGAATTTGTGGTTTAGCTTAGGTAATAGGGCTAATTATAGTAAATTCAAAGTGGTCATTTAGTTGAAATCTTCCAGTGTAAGCCAGATGCTTTGGGTTTAATTTAATTCCAAGCACACTTTCCAGTATGCTTACCTTGTTACAACTTGTCTCCTCTGATAGTTTAGTGGTATTGTATTATGTATGTTTTGGTCTAAATTAATTTGAGGAGGGTGACAGGCTGTGTGTGCGTGCTTCATTGCCCTATTCAATTAAGCTCTCTGTTCTTAATTTACTTCTAAATCCACCTTTACTGCTTGTTTCATTGGGGGTAGCGTTTATTGTTCTGTGAGAGATAGAAAATGTAGCCCATTTCTTCCCACCTCATAGACTACACCTTGACCTAACGTTTTAATGTGTCATTCTCTTGCTTACTTTGGGTTCTTGACAGGGTTCGGTGAGGATCAAAGCAGTGGTTGAAGATAAACTAATGAAACGGAGAATTCAGAGAACATATATAGCAAGTAATTCAGAATTTCAGATAGTATTTAAACAAGTCACTAAACAAATAGCTACAGCAATAAAAATAAATCCTCAGTAATAAAAACAATCAGATTTCCTGAGTTACTACATTATCATATTCAAAATTATCAGTTTTGAACAAAAAAACCCAATGTATCTAAAGAAACAAGAGAGTTTATCAGATTTATGGAATAACTGAACAGAAGCTGTTGCTGAAATAACTGGTCTCACTACTTTGACGTACTTTAAACTCACTGCCTTCAATATGCTCAAAGGCCGAAAGGACGCAAGGGAAATAACATATGAACAGATAGCAAATATCAATAAAGAAGTAGAAATTACATAAAGAAACAAGTCTGAAACTCTTGAGCTTAAAAGTACAATGACTCAAATAAAACACTTTCTAGAGTATTTCAATAATGGATTTAAGCAGGCAGATGAAAGATTCAGTAAACTTGAAGATAGATCAACATAAATTACCTAGTTTGAGCATCAGAGTATAAAGAAAATGGTATCAAATGAACAGAACCTCACACCTGAGAGTTTTTATCAAGTACACTAATGGGTAAGTAACAATAATCCCAGAATTCGAGGAGATAAGAAGAAAATAGCAGGAATTTTTAAGAAACAATTGCCAAAACTTACTAAATTTAGTAAGGGATACAAATACACACATTTAAGAAGCTCAGTGTACTCCAGGTGGGATATACACAAAGAGGGCTAAAGATTAAAGTGCTTCATAAATCATATGTGCCAAAAAATTCAAGGCTGAGTGTGGTGGCTCACACCTGTAATCCTAGTACTCTGAGAGGACAAGACAGGAGGATTGCTTGAGCTCAGGATTTCAAGACCAGCCTGAGGGAGAGTGACACCCTCTCTCTAATAAAAGTAAAAAAAAATTAGCCCTACCTCCTGGCTCTTGCTGTAGTCTCAGCTACTTGAGAGGCTGAGGCAGGAAGACTACTTGAGCCCAAGAGTTTGAGGTTGGAGTGAGCTGTGATGACTTCACTGCCTTCTATCCAGAGCAACAGAGCAAGACTCTGTCTCAATAAATAAATAAATATAAAAAATTCAAATCAAAAAAACTATTTATAGTTTAATACTTAGAAATTTAACATATAAATATGCCACTTTGAAAAACTAAAGCAAAATATAATTTAAGGCAGGTAAATTGTACCTGTAGTATGCCACCAAATAACAACTCAAGTTTATGATATACTATCTGTATACGACCGTCTGTGAGCAGCTGTAACATGTGCGCTAAGCATCGCTTTCCAGGGAAGCTCTGGTGGGCACTCACGGTGGTGCTACCCTTCACTGTCAGTGAGCCCAGACAATCGCATCCACCAGCGAAACAGAGATTATTGTACACCTTTAAAGAAAAAGACATTGAGATGCAGATATGTCCAGGTCACAAAAGAATGGAAATGGAATTTTAAACCAGAGCTATATTTTTCCACTAAATCAAAATAATTATTTGTTTATGTTTTTTTTTAATGACATAGGCTGCCCCATCTTAAATGTCAGCCCATAGTTTATAATTCTGTCTATTCATCAGTCATGTATAGTTTTACAAAGAATTTTCTTTTACAATAAAATTAAACATAAGCTAACTTATAATAAAGTGTCTAGTTCTTTGGAGCCTAAATTAGCTTTAGAAGGATTTTAGTCATGTAAATAATTAGAATAATTTTATGAAAAATACTGTAAATTTAGCATACATTATATTTTTAATTTTATTAAGTATAATACTTTAATTGAAATTTTTCACTAGAAAAAAATTGAAAGTGGAAAATTTATTGGAGTGTAACTTATTGCAACACATTTATTGTTAGAAGTATTAAGCACCAGCTAAGTATCATTACTCAGTGCCACACAGTGAAATCCTGGGACAGGTGTAACAACAGCTTGAGTTAAGTTATTCAATAAAGGTTTTCATTCACATAGAAATAACAAATCTATCCCAAACTCCCATCCCATTCTTCACTGAATCTCCACACTTTCTACACATACAGTACAATTGGTTGTTTTATTATAATTAGGTTCACAGATAACCAATTCATTTGAAAAACAGAATGCATGAGAAATACTAAAAAATAATCAGCCTTGAGTCACTCTCAATTCTTTACTCTGTGAGCAAAGATTTCCTTAACGGTAAACAATGACCATTATTTAGCTTAGGGGCAAGTAGGGCATTTGATACGTGGAGAAAAATAAGGAGAGTGAGTAAAGCAGTAGTCACATTTCTGAAGAATGAAGTTGGTAGATTGCAAGTGACAGGTTCAATTACCGGTCCATGGACCATTGACACCTATGCCTTAAACTCTGAGGAATGGGCAGTGGAAAAAGGATGAATAACTCTCAAGATTTAGAGAAAATATGTAACCACTCAGGCAGAAAATTAGCAATTACATTTTGTGCTATCAGTAATAACTATTTCAACAAAGATCTGAGGTTAACGTCAGACTGGGTGACAGTATATCAACCATTACACCTGTGTTCAATCAGCAACCACATCCCTCAATGTGATACTGAGCCGGTTAGTTCAAATGTGGCTTGTTCACTGATAAGCAAGATGGCTGACATTTGCTACAGAAGTATTCAAGAGCAATTGACTTCATAGTTTTGATGCTGACTATAGAAAAGAAAATTTTTGCAAAATTTGGACAGTTGCAATTTGTTCAGATTTTCCTCAGATTTTTTTCTTTTCAAGAAAACAAACAATTGTAATTTTTATTGAAGACAAAGTACAACATGAAGTAAGTCAATTAGAAGTTTGAGAGTGTAATTCTTCAGATTTACAGTTAAATAATTTGCTGAGACATGTTTTATGGCCTAGGATGTGATCAATCTTAGAGAATGTCCTGCGTGCTGATGAGAAGAATGTACATTCAATGGTTTGGGGGTAGAACGTTCTGAAAAGGTCTATGAGGTCCATTTGCTCCGGAGTCTCATCCAAGTTCAATGTTTTGCTATTAGGTTCCTGCCTTGATGGTGAGTTCAGCTGCGTCAAAGAGGTGTTAAAGTGCCTGGAAATTAACATACAACTGTTTATCTCTTTTCTTAGTTCCAGTAAGATTTGCTTTATGAATCTGGGAGGTCCTGTGTTAGGTGCACATATATTTAGGATTGCTATGTCTTCTTGTGGAATTACTACCTTTACTATTATATAAAGACCATCTTTGTCTTACTTTTTTTTACCCATTGTTGACCTAAATCTATTTTGTCTAATATGAGGATGGCTGTACTTGCTGTCTTTTCATTTCCATAATTAAATTAATTATCAATTTTAATAAATTTATGGTAGCATTTCTGTTTTTCATGGTAAATAAGTAAAACAATAGTGAAAAAATTGAAAATAGAGGCAGAAGAATATGAACCTATGTTTCCTTTTTTATGATTTTAATGCAAATCTGTTCTAAATTTTAGATGTAATGAATGTTTTCCATAAATTTTAAATACTTAGTGAAAAATATGACATGAGAATTATTATCATTTTCTAACAGATAAATATAACTAATTTAGCCAACAAGCCCTATTGTCTTATACTTTTACAACCAGACATGTGCACAATACTAAAAATAATATTAAAAGGTCAAATAACAAAAATATAAGATTAAAGTCAACAAATGGTTCATATTCAATTTAAACATAAAAACCTATACATATCTTGCTAGGTGAAATTAACAAATGGCTTTATTTAGTCCAAAAATGTACTAAAAAATAGCCTTTGTAAGATATAACATCTAGAGATATGATTTTACTCCTAATTCTTAATTTTATTTATTTATTTATTTTTTTTTTTTTTTTTTTGGCGGTTTTTGCCAGGGCTGGGTTTGAACCCACCACCTCGGGCATATGGGGCCGGTGCCCTACTCCTTTGAGCCACAGGCTCCACCCTTTATTCCTAATTCTTAAGGTAAATAACCGAGATGCAGTATATTGCCATTCTGGTAGTTACCCTCATTGTAAATTTTTAAAAGTGTTTGTGATATCAAACATATAGAATTGTCCCAAATAAATCATTAGACTAATTTATTATGTTCTCATGTCACGTTCTTATTAGTAATGTCTCCTGCCTAAGATAAATTTTCATTTACAATAAACTATTCCCATATGATATGTACTCATGTTGATGTATTTGTATGGTTGGGGTCAATTCATTAATATATGTATATATAGATAATATATATTTTATATAACATACAGCTACATTTAATACTTTATGTACAATATTATATACTTACGTCTGTTTAATAATCAGAATATAATCCTTGTTTTACCTTTAAAAATTGTATAGAGAGACTACAGATTATTGTGAAAGGGTCTAAAAATGCTTCAAGATTGTTCGTGAAGCCAAAGAAGAAACTGTTTGCTCATGCGTGACTCAGTTCTGTATAACTCTGACAATAGGTACACATACACCCCAATAATGATGAAGAAGGTGACACGATCTGCGAAATAGAATAAGTGCATGCAAAGCATATTATATCATTCAATTTACACAAGAGTGAAATTGTAGAATTAGAAGGTATATTGCATTATGAAATAGTCATTTCCCCCAAAACTGCTTGAATCAAATACTGGAAAATCACTGACATTTGTTGTGATCCTAAGAACCTTTCTATACCAGATGCAGGGCACGTTTCAGAAGTGAAGGCTGTTTTTATTTATTTTCTTGTAAGTTCTTCTGATAAATTCAGAATACCAGTGTTTATACTTGTGTATATGTTCTTAATGCAGGTGCAGCTCAATTTCCTGCATGAATATAGAGCCCTGCCCGTATTGCAGGGCTGCGTCAGCGCTCTTCAGCATAAACGTTAGTTCTCCAGTCAAGGAAAAGAACAAACACCATGAAAATGACGATGATGGTAATTTATTTAGAGCAAATGGAAGGCTTTACAAAAACTCAGTCTTTTCTGGAGCTCAGATTCACCACCTCCAATAATTGTCACCTGTGTGTAATTCGACCTCTGTGTAACATTGTTAATCATGCAGTTTATTCACAGAAGTTTCTAATCTCCCTTTTACTTTTTCCTGCACCCTACTCCTGGTTGCCAAAGTACTTCTATCTCATCTCCATCCTATCAATGTTCAATTTCAAATACTATAATGTTGGGAGGGTTTGAGTGACTTCTCCTCATTAAGGTATAAATGATTGATTGATTCTGGTTCTGTCTTTTCCGGGGCATTTACATTTTAATAGAGGATAATTCTTTCATTCATGGGGAATGAGTCCTGTAACGGTGTCACTTCAAAATGGAGTAACAGGACAGTGTGAGGGGAACTCAGAACTGGGAAATCTTCCTTGTTAATTTTTCTCAAGGTCATAGCCCATTGTTCATTTCTTTCAAGAGTTGAAAATCTTATTCTCTACCTTAGATTCTAGTGTCACTAAAGTTGGATTTGGTCCCTACAAGGCTGAAGTTATTTTCTGGAAGTAATTTAAAAAAGGATGCAATCACATTAACTCTTTCATGCCACAAAGATAGTCTTGAGAACATTGCAGTCATAATATGGAAAGCCTCTGAGGTAGGTAGAATCAAAATCCAAAATAAACCAAGAAAAATGAATAAATAACATCGAACCCAAATACATAAAGCCAGAGAGAGTGCAGTGAGACAGCCTAATCAACCATCCTAGCAGTACTATTTATATACTTCCCAGCTCCGTGGTAAATATTGTTTTATGCACATACACTATTTCTTCAGCCTCGAGAAGAGATGAGATTTCTAAGTACCCTTTTGCTGTACAACTCTAGTAAATAAAATGCACAGTACTCTTATAACTATCCTAGAGAGACATGAAGATCACATCGTAGGCATTCTTTTTCTGCCCTAAAACAATTTTTATGAATTATAAATCAGTTGTAATTCTGGGGAAATGAAATACACTTGAAGCTTCTGGTGTAGACAAACGTGTTTGTCTCTGCATCACGAAGGACTAAATTTTAAATTGCGTATCATTCCATTTTTATAATTTCATTCACTGTAAAACCACAGAAGTCCCAGAGTAATTTTTTAAATGAAACAAAATACTGTGTGTTGGCTGAGTCTAGGTATATTTTCATACTGAATTGCGACAGAAAATTTCAGTCTGCCACATAAGACTGCTAATATCTAAGGTATATATCAAACATTAATAAACTCTCACCAAGTTCAGGAAAGCTTTGATCATAAACTAATGCTAACTAGAGTTATTGTTCATACACCTCATGGGGTAATAAAAAGCCAAACTCATATCACCAAATTCCATATAAATGAAACATACTATTATAGTCTCAAATATGTAGAAGTATTTTAGTTATCTGGCAGCATTTAAAAAACCTACTGATTTTTCTAGACAATAGGAATTTATATTTGATATGATCTTTGTGTAAAAACTTTTATTAATATTTAACATCATGTACTATTTATTGAATAATATTAAATATTATTTCTATTTCTATGATTGGTTAGAGTTTAGGTTTTAAACAGCAATTTTTAATTCTCTCTGGCATCCTTTAGTAATTTAGAATTATTTGTCCATTAATGCAGAACACCGAATGTCTATTAAATAACTATGTCATTTTCTATAGATTTCCTAGTGAAACTTTAAGGTGAATTCACTCCTTTGGGAAAGTTTGTATACATCGCTGGCTATTCTTTTAAAACAGAATGGCAAATATGCTACGTAAGACTAGAAACTATATTCTTAAATATTTGGTTGCTGAGAATCTGCTTCCTGAAAAATTGGAATAATGTAAGCTCTGAACTGAATTACATTTTTTTAATTTTGATGTTTGGAGTTTTATGTTTTAGAATAAATAGACTTCTTTCGAATTTCTGAAGAATAATTTGTTTACATTTGGGGAAGGGAAGAAAGAGAAGCATTAAAATACTCCCAGTTACGTCTTCATACTTCTTTTTACATCCTGTGGAAATAACAAAAGGTCAACATTTCTGACCTAATGACAAAGCAGAATTTTTGCAAATTCATTGACAGGAATGTCACAGGACATTTTCTACCGTATCCCTGTCCATGCGAGGAAGAGTAAGAGAGAAAATTAAAATTAATTTTTCTTTTCCTTTTGGTTAGAGGAAATTTTATTTGGAGAACATCAGAAAAGGATTTTTTTTCCTGCCTAATACACAATGTATTTTCAGCAGTGTATTCCATTCAAATTAAATTTGGATTAAAACGCAAAATAAGGAAAATGGCTTATCTGCTAATGCAAAGAAACTGCGGCACACCGAGGTTAATTAACGTGTATCGGCATCTATTTAGTGTAAATTTGGCAAAAATAAGCATTCTTTTGCAAATATTCAATTCAATTATGCTTTTTAGAAAGTTTTCAAGCATACTTATTACACAAAGCTTCAGGTAAATGTAAGAGACAGATCATATTTAATAATCAATACTTTCATAAATGACTCTATATATTATTCTGGTTATAGTTTTCAAAATTCGAAAGTTTTTACTTTGAAAATTAAGTTTTTAAAAAGTTTTATAAACTTATTTTCATTTAGAATAATACATTTTCAAATCTTTATTTATTTATTTTTTTTATTGTGGAGAAGGGGCAGGGAAAGAAGGCGGGGGAAGAGTGAGTGACAGGGTCGGGCCAGTGGCATGGTACCACATTGGCTGTATCTAGGTAGAGGCAGTTTCAGGCCTGGCCTTGCTGAGTGGTTGCTACGCGGAAGTAGCTCGATGGATCTGCTTCTAGTCAGGCTCGGGAAGTTGCACTAGGCCTCAGGCACATGGCAGGGCCCAACAATTCCCTCTTTTGTTTTTTGTATGGTGGAAAAACATAGCCCCTGTCTTAGGTTGCCTGC
>CAUYPK010143046.1:0-46391 GCA_963574355.1 Loris lydekkerianus
CAATCCCTATTAAAGCTCCATTGTCATACTTTAAAGAACTTGAAAAAACAATACTTCGTTTTATATGGAATCAGAAAAAACCCCGAATAGCCAAGACACTACTCAAAAATAAAAATAAAGCAGGAGGAATCACACTACCAGACCTCAGACTATATTACAAATCAATAGTGATCAAAACAGCATGGTATTGGCACAAAAACAGAGAAATAGATGTCTGGAACAGAATAGAGAACCAAGAGATGAACCCAGCTACTTACCATTATCTAATCTTTGACAAGCCAATTAAAAACATTCAGTGGGGAAAAGATTACCTATTTAACAAATGGTGCTGGGTGAACTGGCTGGCAACCTGCAGAAGACTGAAACTGGACCCACACCTTTCACCATTCACTAAGATAGACTCTCACTGGATAAAAGATTTAAACTTAAGACATGAAACTATAAAAATACTAGTGAAGAGGTCAGGTTTTCTTTTTAACAAAGATGGTGCTGCTGATTCAGAGCTTCAGCAGGTAACAGTAGCTAGTTAGGATTTAATAGCAATTTTTTTCTTTGAGACAAAGTCTTATCCTGTCACCCTGGGTAGAGTGCCATAGCATCATAGCTCACAGCAACCTCAAACTCTTGGGCTCAAGCAATCCTCTTGCCTCAGCCTCCTGAGTAGCTGGGACTACAGGTGCCTGCCACCAAGACTGGCTAATTTTTCTATTTTTAGAGTCAGAGTCTCACTCTTGCTCAGGCTGGTCTCAAACTCGTGAACTTAGGCAGTCCACCTGCCTCAGCCTCCCAGAGGGCTAGGATTATAGGCATAAGCCACTGCGCCTGGCCTTTAATGTATTTTAACACCACAAAACATCCTATAAGAAAGGCATACAACAAAAATACTTAGACTTGGGTAATCCATAAGCAAGAGAATTTATTTCTTACAGCTCTGGAGTCAGTGAAGTCCAGGTCTGGTGTCTGGTGAGAATCTGTTTCTCATAGATGGTGCCGTCTCTGTGCCCTTACATGGCAGAAGGAACATGGCAGCTCCCTTCTATCTCTTTTATAAGGGCACTAAATCCATGTATGAAGCAGTCTTCATGACTAAATCACGTCCCCAAAAGCCCCATCTCCTAATGTTATCACTGTGAGTTCCAACATATGAATTTTGAGGAAACACCAACATTTGGTCTACTGCAGTGAGTTTCACAATCTCACTTTTTTGTCAATATTACTGAACCTTCTAGTTTAGCATCATCACCATCAATATGATTAAGGATAAAAAAGTGAAATAGTATGTACTTTCAGACAATATATCACTTATTTCCTATCAAACCTTCAGTAGCTTTTGTTAGTCCAGGGTTTCTCAGCCCCGGCACTGTTCATACTTTGGGCCAGATAATTCTTTGCATTGGGAGATGTTTTGCAGAGTTCTCGGCCATTACCCACTAGAAGTCAGTACCTACCCCCAAATTGTGACTACAAAAAATGCCTAAAGATGTTGATATATGTCTTCTTAGAGGCAAAATTATCCCCAAGAACCACTGTGTTAGTCTCTTTTTTTTTTTTTTGACAGCAACTCACTCTGTTACCGTGGGTAGAATATCATGGGGTCATAGCCCACAGCAACCTCAAACTCCTGGGCTCAAGCAATCTTCTGCATCAGCCTCCTGGGTAGCTGGGACTACAGGTGCCTACCATGACACCCAGTTAGTTTTTCTATGTTTAGTAGGGACAAGGTCTCACTCTTGCTCAGGCTGGTCTTCAACTCCTGAGATCAAGTAATCTACTTGCCTTCGCCTCCCAGAGTGCTAGGATTATAGGCATGAGCCACCACACCCAGCCCAGTCTCATTTTAACAGAGGAAAAAACAAGCTCTGAGAGACTTAGTAACTCACCCGGAGTCATACTGTAAGTCATGGTGACAGTATTTGAATACAGCTTCTTGTGACTTCACAGATTTCAATCTGTCCCCCCATTAGAATCACCTGATGAGTTTTGTGACATGCTAATATCTGAGACCCACCCAAGACCATGTAACTTTATTTCTCTGAGGCATAGCAGGCCATCAATGTTTTTGAAAACTCCCCAGATCTCCCCAAGCCCCCATACCAGGAGATGCAGTGAAGTAAGGTTGTCAATAGGAAAAGCGTTAGCCTTTACCTTTCCCAACCTTCCTGGGGTTAGGTCATCATGGGGTGACCTCCCAACAGCTGATCTTTAACCCTCATCTTCTGGAAAATAAGGAGAGACAGTGAAAAGTGCACATAGGTTGATACTCACAGTGCGATGATTTATCCACTGACTGTGGTGATATTCCAAAGTCCCCCCTAACTCCTGTGTCAGTTGGCTTTTGTCAATGTAGCCATGAAGGTCAGAAACAGAATTTAACAAGATGATCTGTAAGGGTGAAAGAAAATTCAATATATTCCTCAAAGATCATTAAATATAGCTCATCTAGATTCTTCTACTACTTAAACAATAATTCCACTTTGCCTTATCAATGCGTTTATATTCAAAGATAGTTTCTATATCCAGCAGAGAAATATTTTACAGTCTCTTTCCACTTTTCCCTTTTCAACAACAAATACCAACAAGTGTTGTACAGTCTGTGACAAAACACTGACTTGGATCAGGAAGCACAGTTCCAGATCCAGAAGTCAGGTCTTGCTTAAGCTGAATATTTGTCAAAAGTTCCTAGAAGTCAGGTCTTGCTTAAGCTGAATATTTGTCAAAAGTTCCCAAGCTACTCTTCAGTCACCAAAATCAAGTTTTCAGAAGCAAAGGAGCCGGGCATGAGGCCTAAAAACCTACAAAGAGAAACCCACTAAAGGATGGGTTGGTGAATATCAAAATTAAATTGGGGTTGGTGCCTGTGGCTCAAAAGAGTAGGGCGCCAGCTCCATATGCCAGAGGTGGCAGGTTCAAACATGGCCCCAGCCAAAAACGGCAAAAAAAAAAAGAAAGAAAGAAAGAAAGAAATTGGAATACAGAAAGACAAGCAGAGTATGCATTGAAGAGATTGACTACACTGCTACTCCCCCATGAAGGATGCTGATGTGCCCCCAGTTTATCTTGCACAGAGGAGGCCTGGATGGAAGAGTGGCTGGGTTTTTATAAACTAACAATCCTGCTGATGAATGGACACCCACATATCTAGAGGAAGCTGACATGCCTCACATTATTCCTTCCCATTTGTTTGCAGCAGTCTGGGCCTGGTTGTGTTTCTGGCTCTCAGACCCAGGGACCGTATCACACCCTCTACTCACTCCTGATCAGGGACAAGGAATCTGCACTCCAACCTCTGAAATACATCCCCTTTGAAGCCTTTAACTAGTAATACTATATTTCTTTACACCTTGTTGAATATTTTGAAAATGATTCTTGAAAGAGGATATAAGAAGATGGACTTTCTTCTATTATTATACACTCAAGTAATAAATCCACTGTTGATTGGGAAGAATATAAATTAGGGCCCAAAGTATATAGGTGAAAACAAAATTCTACAACAAAACTGATTTATTCTTTCAACAGATATGTACTAACTCCTAATAAATGTCAGGTACTGGGGAATAAAACAGGGAACCTGATGAGCCCCGCCCTCAAAGAACTTAGGTGCCGTGGAGTTGGGTGACTACCCACAACTATCCTAACCTTGTGAGGCCTCACGTTAAAAATGTATTTTGCTTTTCAAAACATTAGCTCTGATGTGAATACTTGATTTTTTTTTTTAATACCAATGAGCAACATCATTATTAGGCAATAGTAACTTTGTCCCCCAAGGCCTGGCAGTGCAGAAACCTACTCGGCCAAGCTGCATATTTTCTATTCCTTTTAACTAACAGGAGATGGAGGCACGATTTCCCTCACTTGCCAGAACTCTGTTTTCTCATCTGAAGCTTCAAGGCAAGTCCACAATCAACATCCTAGAAGGCTTTTTGTACAAATTAACAAGCTGATTCTAAATTCATATGGAAATGCAAAAGACATGGAGTAGGTAAAACAATTTTGAAAAGAACAAAGTTGGCTAATTCACACTCTCTGATCTGAAAACAAAACTATAGTAATCAAGAATGTGGAAATATTAAAGGATAGACAGATACTTACATAGATCAACAGTACAAAATAGCAAGTCTTGACAGACTCTCACAAGTATGATCAATCAAAGAATTTTAACTTTTTATTTTGAAGTAATTATGGATACAGAGGCAGCAAGGTCCCATGTGCCTTTCACCTAGTAGCCTCCAGTGGTTATATCTTACACAGTTATGGCATAATATAAAGACCAGGAATCTGACACATATCTGTAATGTGTGTGCACAGTTCCACATCATTTCCCCTTATCCCATGCGTGTTTTGGTTTGTGTAACTACAAGCAGAACTGGATCAACACAGAGAACTGTTCCATCACCGCAAGGATCTCCCATGTGCTGCCGCTTTCCCCACCACCATCAGCCCTGAATCTTGCCAAACACTAGTCCGGTTTTTGACAAAGGTGTAAAAACAGTTCAATAGCGAAATAAGGCTGTGAAGAGAGGGTTCTCACACTTGTACACATAATAACAAAATTATCACAAAAGACTGCAAAAACCACAGCAAGCTTGACCAAAGGCTACTGCAACCTCACCCACAAAAATACTTCTGGGAGGTCACCTGCCCAGCAACCACCTGTCAAACTTTGGACTGACATCACCCTTGTTATTGATCCTCATAGCCCAGGATAATTATCTCAAAACAACTAAGCAATCCTCCTGACTTCTCCTTTACAAATGTTTGTCTTCCTTTACCTCCTGGAACAGTATGGCCACTACTTCCACTGCAGTGTTACATTACTGAATAAATATCTGTTGCTTTTAGAGAGCCTGTCTTTGTTATCTAGGTTGACATATCTCACATCTTATACAAAAATTAACTCAAAATGGTTCACAGGTCTAAATGTAAAACATAAAACGTAGAAGAGAATTTAGAAGGAAATTATGGTATAATAAAAATTTACCTGGCCTTTTATTACGGATTTTTTGGCACAGAGTTTCTGAGAGATAGGAGTATCTGTTGTTACTCATAAGGAGCATGTTTTACTAACACCTAAGTTTATGCTAATGAATTGACCTAGACGGGCTCAGGATGGGCTTGTTACCAGGAAGACCAAGTGATTATCAGTTGAAACTCTCAGACCTACCCACTACTTCTAGGTCAGTGAACATGCCAAGGTGCTGGGTGGGGCCACACCTAGAGAGGGCATAGACTCCCCACACCCACCACATGCACCTTGCCTTGTGCACTTCTTCCTTTTTGCTGTTCCTGAGTTGTATCCTTTATAATAAACCAATAAACACCAGTAAAGCGTTTTCCTTAAGTTCTGTGAATCATTCTAGAACCCAATTTATAGCGAGTAAGTTAGTGTATGAGAGGCCTAGACTTACTGACATCTGCAGTGGGGGCAATCTTGTGGCTCCTTAACTTGTGGGATCTAATGGTAAATTCATTGTCTAAATTAAAGTGAATTGTAGAACAACAGAATTGTGTCCAGAGAGTTGGAGAATTGCTTTGTGGAATAAACCCATACTATACATTAAGTGTCAGAGTGTTGTGTGAATACAGAAAACATTTTCCCAGAAAAAAGTCTCAGGAGAAATCTTTGGGTTAGGCAAAGCATTCTGAGATATGACACCATAAGCACAACCCATAAAAGAAAAACTGATAAACTATGTTTCATCCAAATTAAAAATATTTACTTTATAGGGGGGTGCCTGTGGCTCAATGAGTAGGGCACCGGCCCCATATACCAACAGTGGCAGGTTCAAACGTGGTGCCGGCCAAACTGCAACAACAGCAACAACAACAACAAAAATAAATAAAAAGAAATATTTACTTTATGGAACACATTGTTAAGAGAAAGAAAATACAATCTAAAAACTAGAAGAAAACATTTGCAAGCCATATATCTGACAATGACTTATATTTAGAATATAAGATGTGATAATTAAGTTCATGAACTTGCCACCATGCAAGCACTGTACAAATAGCTCAGTAAGGTTTTATAACCTTGGTATATTGATGTGTCACAACTGTGTTCACATCAACATGTGGCGGGGTCTTGCTAAGTGGAATTCATTACTGTTGATGCATGCTTCTGTGTGTTGTCATAGGATGTTGGAGTTTGAATTAGAGCAATGAACAAACATTAAATTTCTTATTAAACTTGGCAAGAGTGGAAGTGAAATCAGGGACATGCTAGTCCAAGTTTATGAGAATAATTCCATGAAGAAAATGGCAGTGTACAAACAGATTAAATTTTTTTCAAAGGAGAGAGAAAGTGTCACTGGTGAAGAGAGTTCAGGGCAGACAGTAATGAGCAGAACTGACAAAAACATTGTAAAAATTTGTTAAATGGTGCATCAAAATCATCAGCTGATTGTGAGAAGCATATCTGACCAAGTAAACACTGATAGAAAAATAGGAAAAATTTTTTAATTAAATCATAGCTGTGTACATTAATGCACATTGTGCTGGTTTTATACATAATTTGAAATATTTTCATGAGACAGGTTAACATAGCCTTCATCACATTTTCTTAGTTATTGTATTAAGACATTTATATTCTACATTTAGTAAGTTTCACATGTACCCTTGTAAGATGCACCGTAGGTGTGGTCCCACTAATTACCCTCCCTGTACCCATCCTCCCCCCTTCCCCTGGAGCCCCAACCCAATTTCTCCTTATCTGCTCATCTAGCCAAATGGTGAGAAAGAGGAAAATTTTAAGTGAAAATCTTAGCATGAGAAAGGTATGTGCAAAAATGGTCCTGAAGGAGATCACTGAAGAACAAAAGCAAATGAGAGTCAAAGTTTGCCAAAACCTTTGGAGAGGCAAGACAATGTTTTGGACCATGTTATCACTAGTGATGAAACATGGGTGCACCAATATGACCCTGAAACAGAGTGTCAAAGTGAACGATGGAAGTCAGCCAATTCTCCATGACCAAAAAGTTTCATCTGTCCAAACCAAGAGTCTGAATGATGTTGCTAACCTATTTTGATTTCAGAGGGATTGTTCATTATAAATTTATGCTAACTGGACCAACAGTTAACCAAATTTACTATTTAGAAGTACTGAAAAGGCTACATGAAAATATTAGACTAAAGAGACCTGAACTTTTTACCAACACTCATGGCTCTTGCATCACTACAATGCAGCAGCTCACATGGCACTTTCTGTGTGGGACTTTTTGGCCAGTACACAAATAACTGTATTGGAACACTCTCCCTACTCACCTGATATGGCCCCCAGTGATTTTTTTCTTTACCTGAAGATAAAGGAAATATTGAAAGGGAAGACATTTTGATGACATTCAGAACATCAAGGATAATATGATGACAGCTCTGGTGGCCATTCCAGAAAAAGAGTTCCAAAATTGCTTTGAGGGGTGGACTAGATCCTATGGTCCATGCATAGTTTCCCAGGGGCGTACTTCAAAGGTGACCATAGTGATATTCAGCAATGAGGTATGTAGCACTTTTTCTAGGATGAGTTCCTAAACTTAATTGTCAGACCTCATCTAAAAACTCTCAAAACTCACCAATAAGGAAGCAAACAACCTAATTAAAAATGCACAAAGATTTGAACAGTAGCTTCACTAAAGATATACAGATGGAAAATAAATACATGAAAAGAGGCTTAGAATTATTAGTGATTAGGGAATTGCAAATCAAAACCACAGTGAGATACCGTGACACACCTACTAGAAGGGCTAAGAAAGTTTAATTACCCTGTTTTGGTTGTCAAGGCTATGATGAAGCAGCTAGAATTCTCATGCACAACTGGTGGAAATGCCAAATGGTTTGGCAGTTTCTTACAAGGTTAAGGATGTACCTACTATATGGCCCAGCAAAAATCTATATGTGAAAGTGATAGCAGCTTTACTCTTAATTGCTAAAAACTACAAACGACTCAAATGTTCTTTCCTGGTGAATGGATAAACTTCTATAACATGAAAAGAAATCAAGAAAAAAAGGACAAAAAAATACTGACACATCCAACAACATGGACTCCAAATCTTTTGTGCTAAGTGACAGAAGTCAGACTCAAAGACTACTTAGTATATTCCGCGGTTATTTATTATCAACTGCTGTGCTGTGAGAAGATCTTAGGTTTGCCGTGAAAATTATTAAAGATAATTAATTACAAAAGAAGTTCAAAGCACAGTAAGCATATTATTTCTTCTACTCTCTTTTTGGATCAACATAATTTGAAGCATGCCAAGGAAGTTTACCTATAGGTTCAAGTGTGCCATGAGATAAAAAAGGTCGAAAAACACTCATATATGGTTATATGTCACTTCATGACAAAGATAAGCTCTAAGAAAAGCACTGTTCATCAATTTTGTCAGCATAAAAAGCTCATAGAGTACACATATATGTACATATACACATAATGTGTGTAATTTCAAATATGTATTTCTGTATGTCCATATACATGATATTTTTATAGATTCTGTCTGCTGAAAAGATGTAAAAGCAAAGATATCTCAGTAGTAATAGTGTATCTCACAGTCTCTCAGTCTCTCAGATCGTTCAATACCAAAAGGAACCAGGGCTCCTGAGAAATGGCTATAACAGCGCCAGGTCACACTAGAGCTGGGCCTAGATCATTATATTTAGCCAGAAAGTAAGGATGCACTAAAAAACACAACAGGGACGTGTCACGAGGACAGAGGAACCAGCCTGAAGGGACTCCTATTAGTCAAATTTGGGACACTTTGAGCACCAAGATAATTTAGAACAGTGATGAATTATAAAACACTGAAAAAATAAGAACCCATAACAATAAGACAAATAAATAAGGGGGGGAGAGAAAGCTCTAGCTTACAGTAAAATTTCAATTTCTGATTGTTAAATGCTGAGAGAGTGCTAGAGTTGGAAAATTATTATTTTGCAACCAGTGTAATAAAACCAGCTTATAATAAAACCAATTTAAGAGAGTGCTGGAGTTGGAAAATTATTATTTTGCAACTACATAATAAAGGTTGAATCAGGCAAGAACCTTTAATAGCTATCAAAGGGAGAATAGGACTTTTTTGAAAAGCAGGATAGTTGAATGGTCTTAAAGTGTCCCTCCAAAGATTGCTTATTAGTTGCAAGAAAAACAATACATTTGGGAAAGTTGACAAGACCTTGACTAGGGGATCAAAATTAGAATCACTAATGAGGGGTACATGAGCAATGTGGGCCTTTGGGTGATCCTGAGAAGGACACAAAATCATTTATATAGCATTCCAGGTGGGAACATGTAACCTGAATCAAATTGAGAGAAACCATCAAATGAGCCCCAAATGAGGTATGTCTTATTTTTTCAAGGGACTATATATATATTAATGTCATCAATGACAGAGAAAGGCTGTGGAAATGTTTCAGGTTGAAGCAGACCAAAGAGGTATGACAACTAAATCCACTACCCCGTCCTAGACTAGATCATGTACACTATTTTGTATATGTCTATAAGTAAATTTATTGTAAATATACAGATAAAAACATATATATTACAATATACAGAGATGTGTGCATAAACATTATTCTATACTTACATATACATTATAATACATAATACATACTATGGTTTGAATATTTGTGTTCTCTGAAATTCATATGCTGAAACCTAGTCCCCAAGGTGATGGTATTGGAAGGCGAAACCTCTGGGAAGTAATTAGGTTACGAGGGTTTCTTCCACATGGATGCAATTGGTGCCCTTATAAAAAGGGCTAGAGGGAGGGGGTTTGTCCCCTTTGCTCTTCCACTCTGCTGCCATATGAAGATATAGGGCTCACCCCCTCCAGAGGATGCAGCAACAAGGTTCCATGCTGGAAAGGAAGACCAGTCCCTCACCAGATACCAAACCTGCTGACCTCCACGACTCTGGGAAATAAAGTTCTGTTCTTTATAAAGTACACAGTCTACAGTTTTGTATTATAGCAGCACAGATGGACCAAGAAAGTACAACACAATACATATAAACAAACCTTATTCTAAATACACAAATACATAGACCTTATTCTAAACGTAGATGTAATGAGATACATATAAAATATATTATACCTAATACATATACATATACATATACATGATATGCACATATAGGATCTATGTACAGAATCTAGTCTGGGATTGGGTAGTGTATTTAGCTGTCATGTTTCTTTAGCCTCTTTTAATCTGAAACATTTCTACCACCTTTCTTTATCTTTTATGACATTAATATTTATATATACATATATATGTGTGTCTGTGTCTATGCACATATGTATATTTAATTTAAGTACACAGAGAAAAGCAAATAATAACGAATAAAGTAAATTAAGGTAAAATGTTAACAACAGATGAGTGAATATGGGTAAAGGGCATGGAAAGTTTATCCAGATTATCATTTTATAAAATTATC
The DNA here is from genome assembly GCA_963574355.1 of Loris lydekkerianus. Taxonomy (NCBI): domain Eukaryota; kingdom Metazoa; phylum Chordata; class Mammalia; order Primates; family Lorisidae; genus Loris; species Loris lydekkerianus. The sequence goes on from CAUYPK010143046.1 coordinate 10,415, forward strand.
ATGTACAAAAGTACATGACTATTTGTACTAGGCTTACTCTTGCAACTTTTCAGTGAGTTTGAAATTATTTGCAATTAAACATAAAAGTCCCCAAAATATATACAGTAGAACCTCCATAGTTACTCCCCTCCCTACATCGATACCACCTTAAGTTGACCTAATTTTCATAGACTAGACATGCACCACATGTGCCTATCAGTACAGAAGGCCGAGTTCCTCATCTTGGCCACCTCCGTATGTTGACCAGTTTGTTATAGGCCCTTGGGTGGTCAGCTCACAGAGGTTCAGCTGTATTAGAACCTGTGATATGGAATTAGAATAGATCTATCCTATCTATTATTTTCTGTTTGCTATTTATAATTGAGACCATTACATCACTAAAACGCATAGATTTTAAGGGTATTATTCAATTAGTTCTGATAAACGCATACAGATGTAACACCACCAAATCAAGATCTAGAACATTTCCAAGGAAGTTCCTTTGCCTCCTTCCTATTAGCCTCTTTACCCCTCATCCCTGTTTAGATTTTCTGTCACCACAGCTTAGGTTTGCATATTCTTAAAAGGAATTATTAAGTACACTGTTTAGTGTCTAGCTTCTGTTCTCAAGGGTTTTTGAGATGCATTCAAGTTTTTGCCTGTATCAGTATTTCATTCATTTTTATTGCTTAATGTTATTACATTATATGAATATGCCACATTTTTTTTATCCATTATTGGCTAATGAACATTCTCATATGTCTTTTTGTAGACATATGTTTTCCTTTCTCTTGGTTGGGTCACAGGGTAGGTATAAACTTATTTTATAAGAAATACCAACTGTTTCCACTGCGATTGCACCATACCTTACCACTTTTATTGGCTACAAAGCATTTTGCAGGTTGGGTAGGCCACAATTTATTTAACTAGTCCCCATTTGTTGGGCATTAAGTTGTTTCCGATCTTTTACGACCACAAACAGCTTACTAATAAATATCATTGTCTATGCAACTTTGTGTACCTGTGTGAGAATATCTGTAGAATAACATTTACAGGTGAGTCAAAGAGCACATACATTTAAATTTTCTATAAATGCATACAATTAAACCTTCAGATTGGTCACTTCCAATTCCATTCCTATGAGCAAAGTGTAAGCGTACCTATTTTTCCATATCTGCTCGCCAAAGTTGGCAAATATGGTAAAATCATGACTCTTTTAACTTTTTTTTCTCTTCTAAGAGTCACAATGTTGAATTTAACATTTATAGTTTCTTGTATTTATGTCACCCCATATTTTAGATCTGTATTTTGCTTCACCTGTACAATTAGCTTCCTCCTTTAATCTCTTCCTACAGTCCTAGACATCACCTTCAGATCAGTACAACTCCAGTTGCAGTTTACCAGGTTACTCCCACCCAGAAACACTTTGCTGGATCCCCACTGGTTAAGGAATAAAATCCAGAACCTGCATCCTCACATTGAAGAGTTATTCCATGTTCCCCACCTCACTTCTAAAACATTGCCCTCTATGTACTCCAAGAAAAATGGGTTTTCCCGTGGATTCATACAATATGTGCACGCCCACCTCCGTGCCTACACTTGTGCTGTTCCTCAGACCAGAACACCTTCCCCTCTCTCTCTATGCCCGTTGAATCCTACTTTTCCTAGAAACCTTGCTCAAATGCCATCTTCTCCAGATGCCCTAACTAAGCAGAGATAAGATGAACGGTCATGCTTACTGGCACTTTCATTTTAAATTCTTCTTGATAGTATTTGATGCCAATGTCAGTGAATGTCCTCTGGATGAAGCAGGATGGACGCAGAATGAATATGAGCTGTAAATTTCCTGGAAATGCCACCTGGAAGGATCATGAAAAGTGTCAGCGGTGGGGGAAGAGAGAAAATGCCATGTCTATTTCTAGGGTCTACTTTGGGCTCTTGCCCAGGATTACAGAAGAAAAAGTTAACATGGACATCACGGACGTAGATTTTATAGGATTTCAGAGCTAAAAGGGACCTGAGAGGCCAGATAATCCAAACCCTTTCTGAAAAACCAAAGCAAGCCAAACAATAAAAAAATTTCTGATTATAAAGATAATTCATATTCTTTAAAGAAAAATTGGAAAATTAATGGAATTATATATTAGAAAAAGAAAACTCACCTGTGACCTCATAGCCATAATAAGTATAAATGTCTCTAAACTCATGCTGTAGAAATTCTTTGTTACCTGCCTTTTCACTTAACATTACATCATGGACTTTTATTCTTGTTATTAATAAATTCTTTGGAAATATTTTGGGGGCACTCAATTTATTTGAGCAACCATTTATTGGGATCATCAGTCATTTAGGCTTTTTGATATTTTTATTATTATAAATAACTCTGAAACAAGCACCTTTATTCACATTTCAGAATATTTACTTAGGATAGATTTCTAGAAGAATAACTGAGTCAAAGAATTAGTATTTTAAGCATTCTTGATGCATATCATTTTCAGAAGTATTGCCCTCATCTTGAGGTGAAGTTCTGAGCAAAGAGATCACCCAGATTCCTGTAACTACATACTGGTTCATTTAGGAACACAAGTCTCCATGGGAACTGCTCAGGGTTTTCCACTCTACCAGGGATTCCCCAAAGCAATCTCCTAATTGCTTATTTTTTTAAAAAATCTGGTCTTTACTCCAGATTACTGTGATTCATTATGACTGGGATGAAATCTAGACATTTGTATTTTCAATAAATACTTGAAGAGGTTGTGAAAGGTAGCCAGATTTGGGGATTATCGAACTACAGCATCTTTTACATATAAAGTGACAAACATAACTCCTGGAAAAATTAGGTCAAGTATTACATCATTCAAACATTGCCTATGAATCCTAGAAAACCAGAAGGTTCTAGAAGCCAAACCACTGCAATAGTCATTGGCACCGACAATGGTGCCAATTATTCCAAAGATAAATCCTGTAACTAAAACTAAACTAAAGGGACAAAACAATCTCTTCGGAAACAGAAGGGAGAACTTCCTTCTCTAGTCTTTGAAATAGAAGCTCCTAAACAGAAGAACCTTGCACTTTGTTGTGTTGTGACAATACACAATTAGTGTTAGCTGAGACACAGTTAGTGAATCTGGATGAGGCCGTACCGCCATCTAAGAGGGATAACGTGTGTGTGCAGGTCTGTGTGTGCGGCTGCTTCTTTATGTGGGTTGAAGTGAGGCGTCCAGCATCCCTCTCCTGCCCTAACTCCTGCACATGCTTTACCTCCCAACCACACCCCCACCCTCTTTAGCTACTGCCAACTGCTCCAGATAGTGTGTACTCAGGTAAAAATACTGACGTGACTGCCCCAAGATATCTCTGCTTGACCATGTGGCTGAGTTCACAGGTCTGAGGCTCCCACAGAGGGAGGATACATCTACTTTCTGAAAGGCAACAAACAGTGATCAAAATCAGATTCATGAGGAAAAGGGAGCCTTTCTAAGATCATACAATTTAATGCCAAATGCAAGCCTTTGATCAAGCTAATTAAATGTCATTATGTCTGTTTTTGCCATTGTCTTTCTAAACTGTGAGAAAATAATTTGATTGATTTCAACATACGGGTAATCAGTCAATCAGTCATGCCTATGTAATGAAGCCCCAGTAAAAACTCTGGACACAGAAACCAAGGTGTGCTTCCCTGGCTGGCAGTAGTCCACATGTATTATCACACATCCATACTGGGAGCATACTGCCTACCAAGGACAATGGAAGCTTTACATTTGGAACTTTCTAGATTTTGTCCTACGTGTCTTTTCCTTGTGATCTGTCCCATTTTCCCTCAATAAACCATATCTGTGAGCATAATAAATAAAAATAATTTGAATACTGACATAAAGACTGTCTTAACTGGATTGCCCCTTAAATCAAACCTTCAGGAGAAACATTTGTGTTCAAGTAGTTTGTTGGGGAGGTGATTCCAGAAAACACAGATAAGGAAGAAAGACAATAAGGAACAGAGGGCCAATGTATCAATTATGGGGTTCTTGCTACAGGCAAAAGGGGCTGAAACCCTCTGAGATATTGTGGGGAACACACATCAGAACTGTCCCATTGAAGGGTATAAAACTGGAATATTTATCCAGCACTTCCTGTAATTCAATGATCACAGGTTACTCCTGAATCACTAACTTCCCAGCCTTCCTGGCTTATCCCTCTTCAGTGACCAGAGAAGTCAGTAAGGTAGAGATGCTCAGAAAGCCATTTCCATGCTTAGGAATTGTCTACAGGTGACCTTCAGGTGGCAGAGAGGACATGAACAACACAATAGCACCTGCTACAAAGACCTTCCCAAAATTTGACATAATTGCCTTTTCCCCAGGACTTTGACATAAAATTCTTGAGATTATTTCAATTACTTATATAATAATAGTAACACAAAAATAAATACTTACAGCTATTCGTGTCAAGGATGCCTTTATGGAGCTCCACTTGTCCCTTCGCCGGTCGATAACAATGATGAACCCGATGCTGGCAGCCTCCGCACTGCAAAGGGTGGGCAGTATCAGAGATTAGGTGAGACCCATGGGTTCAGTGTGACTCCCACAGCACAATGCACCCCACAGACTCCTTGGCTCTCCAGGCTCACTGTGTAAACATCCTGCACAGCACAAGGGAATTTCGCCAACAAGGGAACCAACTCTCTCTCTCAGTCTGTCAGGCAGTAGTAACAAAACAAATATGGTGTCTCTCAAACCCTCCACACAACTCTGTTTCTGGCTGGCAAATGTTTGAAACACCAAAGGAACACATGTGTTTGTGCCTGGAGGAAGATACAGGAGTCAGTTGAGCATCTTGTGTCCCCAGTGTAGGCCGAGGACCTCAAGGTTGAGCTCTGCCATCTTTCTGCTTTCAGAACAGACATTCATAGAACATCAAAATCTTTGCCTAAGAGTCAGTTTTAGAGTATTCAAAAACAATTCATATCCATGGGAAAAACAGGCCATAAACAGGCCAATAGAACCATATGTGTGAGAAGATACCACCTTCATTATGAACAACAGGAAGCTGCTTGGTCCCCTCTCAATTCCTTACAAAATTTTCACAAAATCCTTTGAAAGTAAAAATCCAAAAAGTGAAAACATTTTTCTTCTCTTCTTAAAGAAAAGAGCCAGGGTTTTGGAGCCTCGTGTCACTATCCACTAGCACTCCTTTAACATCAAGGAGGTTGCCTAACCTTCCAAAAATTCAGCTCTTTTCTCTATAACACGAGAATAAATCACCAATAGCAAAGTGATTAAAAGCAAGAATTCAGGAACCAACCTAACTAGATTTAAATCCTGATTTCTACCATTTATATATTGTGTCTTTGGGGGGCAGGAGAAGTTTCTCAGAATCTCCTCAGAAATGCTGAGAACAATGTGTGTGTGGCATTCGGTAATACTGTATAAACACTATTATTCTTTCTTTCTTCTCCACTCCCATTATTATTTCTTATTATATGCTTGTCATGGAGATTAAAACAGATACAGTACATGAAAAGTAGTTGGTCCACAGTAAAACTTCAATAGCTCTCTAATGTTGAGTAAAAGGTGGGGTTTACCCTGAAAGGTATCTGTATGTGAATAAGGCAAAAGATGTAAGCCAAACCTATTAGAAGGCAAAAGTAGCTAATCTAAATTAAGCATCACTGGGTCAGTCCATTATCACAGCCCCATCTTAACCCAGGTTATTCTCCTGGGAATGTTTTCTATAGGCTACAGTGCAAGGAGGAGTAGTCTCTAGATGGAGGAGACAGGAATTGGAGATTTTGGATGCAAAAGTACTCAGGTTTGGGAGAGTGGCTGTCAAGAAGGGAAGCATTGGACAAAGAACCCCAAAAGTCTTCATGGAAATTCACTTTAATGCTTGGCAAACTCCTGGGCCTCACAAATGTAGGTGAGAATCCTGGAGGCTTGCAGAGAACAGCAACTAAGAATCGTTGCTTAATTGTTATCTGAGAATTGTTGCAAAATTATGAATCTCACGAAGTTCTAGGGAGAGAAGATTGGTGTCTGGGCCCACCCAGAATAAATAGACTTTGATGAACACCCTGGGCATTTAGATGAAACACAAAAAAAAAAAAAAAAAAAAAAAAAAACTATACTGTAGAAATAAAGGTAACACGTTAGGGAGCTGCCATTAGATTAAGGCTCACTCTAGGAGTAAGGACAAAAGAGAAATGGACATGTCCTAAGAAAACCTAAAACCAGGCCTCAGAAAGATTAGAGTGATCCACCAGTAATTTAACTGCCTATCAGATCAAAACACTTTCTATTTACAGAAGCCTATACAACATATCATCTACAATGTTCAGTGCAAAATAAAAACTAATACAAATGCAAAGAAGCAAGAAAAAGCAATCAATAGTCAAGAGATAAAATAGGCAATAGATGTAGACTTAGAGATGTTCCCATTGTTGGCAGACAAAAACTTCAAAATAACCATGATCAGTATGCTAAAGAAAACAGAGGAAAAGGAAGACAAAATGAAATAAGAGATGAATTTTTTTCAACAGGGAATTAGACTCTATAATAAAAATCCAATGAACATTCCAAAATTATAAAATACTAATGTCTGAAATTAAGAACTCATTACACTTGTTTGGCAGTGAACTGAACAAATGCAGCAGATGGGAAGATGGTTGTATTGAAAACAGATCAACTATAAAATATTAAAATTTAAGCACACAGAGAGAGAAGCATAGAAAGAACAGAATGTATGATGCATGAGAGATGTGGGATATGAACAAAAGTCCCAGAAGAACATGTGAGAGAATGCATTACATAAATATTATTTTTTAGAATGGTTAAAAAAATTCCAAATCGGATAAAAGCCCTAACTCACAGATTCAAGCAGTTCTTCCATCACTATATAAGATAAAACAAAGAAAACTTTACCAAGGCATATCACAACCAAACTGCTGAAAAGGAAATATGAGGAGAAGATTTTAAAAGCAACCATTAAAAAAAGATACATTATCTTCAGAAGAACAACATTAAAAAATAATCACTAATTTTTAAACAGAAACAAGGAAAATTACAATTCAGTAGAATGACACCTTTAGATCACTGACCTAAAAGCATCCCATTTTGAATTGTATAACCATTGAACATTTATCCTAAAATGGAAGGTGAAATAAAGACTTTTCTGGACAACTAGAGCTGAAAGAATGTATTGTCAGTGCACGTATACTTCAAGGAATATTAAAGTATATTCTCTAGGCTGAGAGAAGCTAGAAGCAGGAGGTGCAAGACAAATACATAACCTGAAAAAAATAAATATATGTGTAATGAAGTCCAGCAGCAGATTAGGAAGACTTTCACTCCTATCAAAAACAAACAAAACACTGATGGAGTTAAAAACCATAACAGAACGCTGAAGACAAAGAAATATAAATGGACAAACTCTAGAGAGAATTAAGACCAGCTTTCCACAGTAAGCAAATACTAGGGGAGGCTTTCACATGAAGTTGTGATTGTCTATTCTGGGAAGAGGCAGACAAATGGATGAAACTGAAGGGAAATAAATAATCCCTCATGGTAACCTGAATCAGCAAGTAGAATCAAGAGCACTGTAAACATTAAATATGTACAGAAATATCATCAGCTGTGGTTTTTACTTCACTAAGGACTACTAGCTAATCAGAGCAAAGCTAATAAAGTATTAATATTATTAAATAGATCAGATATGTAAAATAAAATATGTCATAATAATAGCATTAAGGATGGGAGGGAGTAAATGAAATTATACCATTGAAACTAGTAGTGAATGAAATTAAGTTATACTATTTATATTGCATATAAAGTTGTATGAAATTAATCCAGGGTAGATTGTGCTAATTTTTTTTTTTTTTTTTTGAGACAGAGTCTCCCTTTGTTGCCATGAGTAGTATCATGGCTTCACAGCTCACAGCAACCTCAAACTCTTGGGCTCAAGTGATTCTCTTGTCTCAGCTCCCAAGTAGCTGGGACTACAGGTGCCTGCCACAACAGCTGGCAGTTTTTTTAGAGACAGTGTCTTGCTCTTGCTCAGGCTGGTTCGAACCTGTGAGCTCAGACAATCCAGCCACCTTGGTCTCCCAGAGTGCTAGGATTACAGGCATGAGCCACTGCACCTGGTCAGATTGTGCTAATTTAAAGATACATACCATAACACTAGAGAAACTGTTGCTAAAAACTCAATAGAGGAGATAAATGGGACATAGAAAATATTTGAATAATTCAAAAAAAGGCAGGAGAGGAGAGATAAAGGACAAGTCATAGATGGTACAAATAGCAAGGTGGTAGATTTAAAATCCAACTATTTTCATAATCACAGTAGGTGGAAATGCCCTTATACCACTTTGTTTAAAAGACAAATAGTGACAGACTGAATACCCTGCTTACTTTAGACATAAGGACAGAGAAAGACTAAAAGAAATGGACAGTAAAAGATATACCATGCAATCACAAAGTGTAAGAAATCCAGTGTGGCTAATAATCAATGTAGAAAAAGACATCTTCAAGACAAGGAATATTGGCAGAGGTAAATTATTCATAAAGATAAAGGAGACAATTTATTAGGATAGCATAAAAATCCTAAACATCTATGCATGCAATAACATTGCTTTAAAGTATACTGATTAAAGATTGAGAGAAAAGAAAAACAGATAAATCCGCAGAGTTTGAGATGTTAGTACTCCTCCATCAGTAACTGATAGTACAAGCAGCAAAAAAGAAATCGATAAAGATAGAGATCTGACCATCCAACAACTGCAGAACACACATTATTTTCACAGGCTCATGAGACATTTATCAAAATAGACCATTATCTGGACCATAAGTCAAGTCTCAAGAAATTTTACAGGATTGTAATTACAGATGATATGAGTGAAACTGGAACTCCAATATTCTGTTTTCTATCTCATTTATCTTTGTTTTTTTTTTTTCTTTACTATCTCCTTTCTTAGGATTTAATTGCCAGGCTCTTTTCTAACTTCTTAAGATAGAAACTTAGATCGTTGATTTTATGTTTTTATTCTTTTGTAATACAAGCATTTCAAGTTGTTTTTGTTATTGTTCAGCTAAAAGTGTTTTCTTACTTCCTTTCTGATTTCTTTTCGATTCATACATTATTGAGAGGTGGCTGCTCAGCTTCCACATGTTATTGGGCAAAGCAGTTCTGCAGCACTAACTGGCACTCACCTATGTTCAAATAACAATAATAACGAGGTGATAAGAGCTACTATTTATTGAGCTCCCACCGTTTGTCAGACATTTTTATTTTTTATCTTATTTGACCTTATGAAATAGATATTATCTCCATTTTACAGATGGAGGAACAAAGCCTGGTAGAAATAAAATAACCTGAGTTCACATTAGCAAACCTGCCTCACAGACTCAGAGCCTTTTGATACTAATTCTCACCTCTTCGCCCTAACCCAGTGCTCCCCTTTCATTTTCTTTCACAGAACATCTGCTTTTACCTTGTGGCAGTTTTATTTTGTGTATTTTGCTGTTGATAGGTTTTCTTTTCTTTTTTGTTTAAACTACATAATCATTCAAAGAAGTTGTAAAGGAGCCACCAGGCTCTTTCACAAGGTGGAGCTGGCAGAGGCTCAGCAGATACAATACTGTTCATAAACACAGGCTTGTTCTTTCATCTGTGAAATGAGCAGTTGCTGGAGTACATGGCTCCCCAGCCAGACTGAGGGCTAATGCCTCTCACATCACAGCCCCTCCCAGCTCCACTAAGGCCACCCAGAGCACTGGGTAAACACAGTGTGGAACTGATGGGAAAATACCTGTGAGCATAAAGAGCTGTGTCAGCTGATGTGATTATATACAGCTACAGTCAAGATGGGGAGAGGGACATATTCTAAGTAAAGTATCTTAACAACGGACGAAAAAGTATCCACTGTACTCAGTACTTTTATGAAACCAATTTATATTTACTCACACTTTCTTATGAAAGATAGACCACAACTATAGCCCAGGATGAAGGAGAGAAATGGAGTGGGAAGGGAGGGGCTGGGGGAGGTTTGATAGAGGGAGGGTCAACCGTGGGACCACACCTATGGAGCATACTGCAAGGGTACAAGTCGAATCTATCAAGTATAGAACACAAATGTCTTAACACAATAATCAAGTAAATGAGGCAAAAGCTATATTAATTAGTTTGATGTATAAAAAAAAACACATTGTACCCCACATATGCATAAATGTATTCATGATCTAAGTATATATGACTTAATAAAAGGAAAAGAATTAAAAATTTAAAAAAAGAAAAGAAGGGAGAGAATGTATCATGGTAATGACTGAATAGTTCTCCCACAGGTGTACCTGACAAACAGCATGCAGTAATAACTACTGTGGTGAGTGTGTGTGTCTGTGTGTTTACTTTCTCTTTTTCAACAAAAATGTCTAAACTTCAACTAAACCAAATGTATAGGGATTTGAGTTTCTGACCAATGTATTCCTTTAGGTAACACTTGGCTATTTCAATTCCCATTGTTCTGGTTTCCACTATGGTCCTATGATGTGCTATTTGATATGATCTTCATGACTACTCTACAGGTTGGTGATAACATTTCCATTTTATAGGCAAAAACTAATCCTCAAAGATGTTTATTAAAAAAAAAAAAAAAAAAAAGAGCTTGCCCAAAGTCATACCTACATGCAGAATTAAGATTCAACTGAAGTTTTTAGACTCCACAACACATGCTCATGCCACAAAATTCACAATGTCCTGTTTTGGAAAATATTTTAACAGGGGCAGCACCTGTGACTCAGTGAGTAGGGTGCCAGCACCATATGCCAAGAATGGCGGGTTTGAACCCAGCCCCAGCCAAACTGCAACAAAAAAAAATAGGCAGGCATTGTGACAGGCGCCTGTAGTCCCAGCTACTCGGGAGGCTAAGGCAAGAGAATCACCTAAGCCCAAGAGCTGGAGGTTGCTATGAGCTGTGATGCTACAGCACTCTACTGAGGGCAATAAAGTGAGACTCTGTCTCAAAAAAAGGAAAATATTTTAACAATATTCAAGAAATAATTTAATATATTCCTTCATTTTCCAATCTTAGCAACTCCCCTGTAACAACTATGACTGAACTTTCAATAAGTAAAACCTAACATTCTGAAAATCACTAAATTTAAATTTAGTGTAAGAGATTGAGGTATGTGTGTTCTGAGCCCAAAATACCAAAGAAGTTTTGTGGTAGGTTTGTTGATTTGCATTCTTAATTAAGCTCTGGTATTAATATATTTTCCTATTAGTAACCTTTTTCTGTAAGTCAGATAGAGAACAGATTTGATTTAACTGAAATTTTATTGCTTTGCCACAAGAACTGAGTCAAATATAGGGGGACCAGGGTAAGTCCTGATGTTTGTCCGAGACTTAAGAGTTTCCAGAAACACATTATTTTCAGTGGTCAAACCAACAGTCTCAAGAAAACTAGGATGATTGGTAACCCTAGTTCAAATGCCTAATTTTAAGCACTACTAGGACTCTTACTGGTATATTGCATAAGAGGCTTCTAACTGGAGGAAGTCACTACTCTTCAGAACCTCTCTGATCTTAAAGAGAATTAGGAACTCCTTTTTGAATAGCAGTTCAAAAGGCAGTCCAGGTTGTTGCTGGTACTGGAGTTAAAATGATTAGACTATAGCTTTTAAAATGTACCATTCTAATTCAGAAATAAAGTATTTGTAATTCTTTCCAGACTTGTGGCATTCTCTTGATATGGTCACCTACAAACTGGTGGGCTGGCGTGAGCTTGTCTCAGCATCCTCTGACTTTGTCTATGATTCATTGATTCTACAGTAACTTCAATCTCTAGAGACCATGGATATATGTGTACAAATTCAGTTGATAATTTTTATAAGGTTTAGAAGAGATTGTGAGATATAATTAAATTATGAGCAGAAGACACAGAGGGAATTTAGCTTAATCTCTTGCGTATCTTATTATAGAGTCTTCATCATACCTTCCCTCTTTCCCATAACCTGAAACCTAATCTCCCCTCATTTTTGCTGTTTTTGTCCCTGCCTCATCCTGCGTGGAAAGTCGCTTCCCTGAACTTTCTCTGTAGGAGAACTAAAGTCTTCATTTTGAATGGACTGAAGTCTGGGACTTCAGGCTGCTCCTTGATGATCCCTGCCCACACCCATGAAGAGAATCAGATGTACCTGTTGCCCAGGAAAACCAGCAAAACAGCATTTGGGGGGCTTCAGAAACTCTGAGTAAGAGAAGAGAGAATCTGTACAGTGGCCAATGGCAATGTACGCCCCCACTCCCTCACTTCTTTCCTGGATCCTGATTAAAACAAAGTTAAAAGAAGACAAAAGAAAAAAAGGAAGGGAGGCTTAGTGGATAAATATGAAAACTTACTGAATCATTTGGTTGTATCAAAGTATATTTTGTGATGTGATGACAGTATTATCTTTATGATTTAAAAAGAATCCCTACTTTGTAGAAATACATATTGAAATATTTATAGGCAAATAGTATTTTAACTGCTTCAAGATAATGATGGGAGGGAACGGGATGGAGAGGTAGATGAAACACAGCTGTTCATGAGTTGATAATTGTTGAAGCTGAGGGATGAAATATTAGGAGTTTATTCTATTAGTCTTTTGATTTTTTTCATATGTTAAATTGTTCTACGATTTCCACACAAACTTCTAAAGAGTAAAAAAGAACTCCAATGCACTCGGGTTATTTATAAAAAACTGAAGTTTTAGGAATCGACTACACTCATTAATAGAATAGACCCTACTTAGAGGACTCTTCTTTATAGGAGGAAGGAACATGGTCAATGATGACATTGTTCAGTTCCTTAGTGATGAAGGAGTCCCCTTCCACAACCTTGTGCCCATTCAGCTCCAGCAGACACGTCCAGTAACAGGGCACCCACTGCCTCCATGCTGACCTAATTCTCTGCCAGGCTGCTCAGAGAATAAGGGGGCTCTTTCCCCATATTCAGCGAAATATTTCCTCCTGTATAGCTTCCACATCTCAACTTACCTCCGCACACTACCTTTTCACTAATGGAAAGAGAAGTAGTGGGCATGTTACTAATCAATAATAAAGTCTCTATGAGACCAAATGGAATAAATTCCTCATAAATGAATAAATATAGGAATAAATATAAGAATTAAAGCATATTTCTATAGGTTTTTCTATTGTGTATAGTGATTTAAAATAAAACATTTATTTAAAGCATTGGCATAAAATGCTTCTAGTCTTAGGGATCCCCCATACACACAAATACTCTACTGCAACTTTCTTTAAATGATATTGATTCCTAGATAATGTGATATTAATTTACATTAAATATTTGAAAATGAAAAAACTAGGGGATTCTGTGGAGGAAGCAAGAGATAGATAATGTCCCTAGGAAAGGATCAGATCTTGCTGGCACTGCACATATGAATTAATTTCTCTTTCTAATGATGCTGATCTTAGAAAAGTGGAGGGGGATATCAGGCAGGATGGCTCACACTTGTAATCCTAGCACTCTGGGAAGCCAAGGAGAGAGGACCACTCCCTCTAGAGTTCAGGAGTTTGAGACCAGCCTGAGCAAGGGTAAAACCCTGTCTCTACCCAAAACTGAAAAAATTAGCAGCCGGTGCCTGTGGCTCAAAGGAGTAGGGCGCTGGCCCCATATAGCAGAGGTGGTGGGTTCAAACTCGACCCTGGCCAAAAATAGCAAAAAAAAAAAACAAATTAGCTAGACACAGTGGTTGGACACCTGTAGTCCCTGCTACTGGGGAGGCTGAGGCAGCAGGATCGCTTGAGCCCAGGCATTTGAGGTTGCAGGGCCACAGAGGAAAACTGTGTCAAAAAAAAAAAAAAAATTGACACTAGACTAGAGCAGTAGTTCTAAAAGCGTGGTTCCAGACTAGCAGCATCAGCATCTCTTGGGAACTTGTTAGAAATGCAAATTATTGTGTCCTACCTCAGACTTACTAAACCAAAAACGCTGGGGTGGGCCAGCAATCTGTTTCTAACAAGTCCTCAAGGGAATTCTAATATGTGCAAATGTCTGAGAACTACTATTGTAGACCCAGGAACAACAAACTACTGTCCAATTGCCCAATACGCCCCACTCTCATCTTTGTAAATAAAGTTTTATTAGAACACAGCCATAACCATTTGCTTGCATACTCCCTATGTTTGCTACTGAGCTACAACAGCAGAGGTAAGTAGATGAGGCAGAGACTTTATGGCCTGAAAACCCTAAAATATTTTCTTTCTGGTTCTTTATAGAAAATGTTTGCTGTCCCCTGACCTACACTATACAGAATGGTAATACTGAATGTACATTAGTACAGAGGTCAGCAAATTATCATTAATGCTAATGCCTAAAGGTTAATAAGTGTGTGGACTTAGAATCCTCTTTCCCCATCATTCTCAGGAATGCATAGAATAGTAAATAATAAATAGTAAAGAGCCATTTGATAAATAATAAAAAGTCAAGTTCTATGCGGCTCAAAGTTGCAGGAATAACCTCATCCAATAACTTCTCCAATTTAATCTCAATTCCTCTGGCCCTTCCATTACCAAAACAATCTGCATCCCGTGATAAACAGAAGCAGAGGCTGCTTATCATGAGGTGTGCTGTTATCTCTATAACTGAAAATACCGCTGAATAAAGACCAAAGTCCAGACATTTACAATCATTAGCACTCATAAATTCAAGCAAAAGGTGGGGTTTGACTTCTTAGAGAAACATAAGTTGAACATGTCATAAAAGGGAAAGTAGGTTTCTATCAGAACAGCATAGATGACATAAAGGCAGGACGTAGTAGAGGAATTCTAAAACCATCACCGTCCAGGGGTCCTCAAACTGCGGCCCGCAGGCCACATGAGGCGGTGTGATTGTATTTGTTCCCGTTTTGTTTTTTTACTTCAAAATAGGATATGTGCAGCGTGCACAGGAATTTGTTCATAGTTTTTTTTTTTTTTTTTAGACTATAGTCTGGCCCTCCAATGGTCTGAGGGACAGAACTGGCCCCCTGTTTAAAAAGTTTGAGGACCCTTAAAGTTCGAACAAAGGAAAACTTATATATACAGAGGAGGCCGTTCTACTGAGAAGTAACTTCGGACTCCTAGTTCTTAAACAGAGGATGACAGGAACCTGGCACATTAAATTTTTCTTCTGCTCTTTAGTATGGATTCTCTTGGCATATAAAATGTATGTGCCAGTGTCACCATTTAATTATAATAAATCCCTAGGATGCTCTCTAACTTCAAGCCTCAATTGGGTGCCCAGGGTCTGGCCCCTCAGGCACCCTTCCTGAGGGCTCTGAAGCAAATCTCCGTGCCTTGAGGAATAGAGCAGCCCAACAAGGCTGCCCACTCTGGACCTCTGTCCTTAGCCATCAAGTGAATGAATCTATCTCCCTGTGTCACTGTTGTACAGTTCCACACCCAGTTGGATGTGGAATCTATCTCCCTGTGTCACTGTTGTACAGTTCCACATTCAGGGGAAAATGTACCTTACTTAAGCTACAATCAAAGCAGCACTTTTGCCCATTAATACTGTTCAAAGCCACTTAAAAATGAGCTTTTCCATTATCTTCTTAATAGTAAGAGGCCCAGATTGAACTCGCTTCTCTGGTGAGCCTGGCTTCCAAAGCTGAGAAGCTGTTAGAATCCAACTCAGTCTTTCAGTACAAAGGAGTAAGCCCCATTCAAACTCACAGGCCAAACAGCAACACTGTTCCTCGACAAATATTAGACTATATTTTAGGGCAGTTGTCATCAAAGAGGATGCAACTCATTCTAAAGATCATTCATGTGAGGGAAACAGACGCAGAAAACTCTTCTGATTTGCATACATTCTCATAGAAAAAGTCCTTTATGAATAGCAAACAATCAAAAAATTAACTCTTCTTATAAAATACAACCCTTGTACCAGCTAATAAAAGTACTTTCCTCAGTCTCTTTGGAATAATACACCCAGAACTGTGAGTAAAACAAAACTGACTAGAGGTACACAGTGATAAGAATCCATGCTTAGTGACATATATACAAATATTGACTATGGGACAAACAACAGTGATTCAAACATGGTTAACCAGCTCCGTGGTTCAGAATATTTTACTAATGCCTCTTCTAACTACATAGCTATAATTTGTAGCCCCAGGTGACATCTTCAAAAATCTCTTTTGTTTGTTTGCGTTTTTGTTTTTTTGTTTTTTTTGTAAGTCCAGGCCTCATTCTATTGCCCAAGCCAGGGTGCAGTCATACAATTATAGCTCACTGAAGCCTCCAACTTCTGGGCTCAAGGGATCCTCCTGCTTTAGCCTCCTGAGTAGCTGGGACTACACCTGCGCACCACTATAAATGGCAATATCTTGCCTAAGTACAATATCTGAGAAAGTAATCCTTTGAATTTATTCTGCTATAAAGCTGGATTATGAAAATTATTACTATAATTTACATAGCAAATGGCACCTGATAGGCTAAAATTCACCCTCAGTTGTTTTGGAAACATAATAATGATGTGGTAATGATATGTACTTGTGTGTGTGTGTACGTGGCTTTATACTTATTTATTTTAGTTCCATGGGATCATGTGGGAAGGTTCATAATTCACAGCTCCTTACATACAGCACTACAAATAATTCACAAAGAAATCTCAGGGTCAAGAGGCTCAGGAAACTGAATTTTATTGTGTATATTGCATTTCAAGAGAAGAAATACAGAACTGTGCAGGCAAAGTAAAAGATGTGAGGTCAGCTGCCCTCCCTCATTCTCTCAACTTTCCCCCATTCCCCACTACCTCACTTTACCCAAAGTCTAAATATGATTCTAGTCATTTGTCCTCACACCTCTCAAATCTGTTCCATTCAGTTTCTTTTCTTTTTCATTTCGAGACAGAGTCTCACTATCTCGCCCTCGGCAGAGTGCGTGGTGTCACAGCTCACAGCAACCTCTAACTCTTGGGCTTAAGCAATTCTCTTGCCTCAGCCTCCTCAGTAGCTGGGACTACAGGCGTCCGCCACAAGACCCGGCTGTTTTTGTTGTTGTAGCTGTCATTATTGTTTGGTGAGCCTGGGCTGGGTTCAAACCCGCCAGACCCAGTGTATATGGACAGCACTCCAGACACTGAGCGTCAGGCGCCAAGCCTGTTCCATTCAGTTTCAAAGCAGCTTCTCCCTGCCCACTCCTTACCTAATGATTCTCAGCCCTGGTTGCACTTGAGAATCACACTGGGAACTTCAAACACCACTAAGTACGGGTTTCACCCCAGGAAATCCTGGTCTAATTAGTCTGAATTATGGTCTGGGCATTGGGAGTTTTAAAAACTCCCTAGGCAATCTTCGTATGTGGCCAAGGCTAAGAACCACTATGTTAGCATGACTTTGGCAAGGAAGAGCCAGAAAAGATAGTAAAATGAAACAAAGTGAGACCTGAATTTAGTAAAATGATAGTAAAATGAAACCAAAACGAGTCCTGAATTTCACACATCTAATAGTGGAAGAGATGTGATCATAAGACTCCTAAAGCCAAATGCTTTCATTAGCTACCCTCTGCCAGTGCCTGGCCACCTGGCCACCCCTTGCTAGCCAGCGGCTGTGCCCTCAGGCCTCTTCACTCTGCCCCTGTCCCAGTATGGAAGCCCCTCATTGGTCTTCCTGCTCCTCTCCTGCTCCCTCCAACCTATCCCACACTCCACCACCAGGCCAACCTGCTCCCCACTCTCCTCCTCGCTACCTCCCCCCTCCCCCTGCTCCTCCTGCCTACACTCCTTGGCAGCAAAGCCTTTCCTGTCTCTTCCCACCTGTCTTTCCCTGAGGGCTGGAAGCATTTCTCACTACTATCTGAAAAGGAGCCTCAAGAAGTTCTGGTCAACGTGAATGGTCTATGATCCTCCAAATGTGCTCTTTTTAAAACTTCCAACCCCACATTAAATAGAAAGAGAAGCCAATGTATTTCCCCTATCTCACAGCTAGTGAGCAACAGCATCTGGATTTCAGTCCAGGTTGAGCCTGTGTCCAGAGCTCTTAAAACCACCCTGTTCTGCCTGGAATGCCCCTTCTGGAATGGGGAATCATACTATCCTGCAGGACAATTTCATTCCTGATACTTGCCCTGTTTTTGCATCTGAAGTGACTTTCTGTCTTCTGAGCTCCGACAGCCCTTTACTCACACATTTCACAAGACACCGTGACCAGAGTTATATGCTAAGTGTTCCCAGTTTGAGGAACTGACCAGAGTTATATGCTAAGTGTTCCCAGTTTGAGGAACGGCCTCACCCAGCACCCTGCACGCCGTAGGCTCTTGGCAGAGGTCTGGTGGGAGTTGGTGTGGGAAGCCTCTCTGTACTCACCCTACCTGGCCACAGGAGGACTCATTTGTTAATGTCAGGCATAGAGCTATCCTTTCCCTGAGTAACCTGCCACTTTTTTCTATTCTGTTGAAGCAATTCTTTCTTGTTCTGTGCCATAAGCCCTCGCCCAACCGCCTATAAAACATTCTGCAACCTGGGAAGGACTCTAGTCCCTAACACGGACATGTAACATTCAGAAATATGTAAATCCTGATAAATAGGAGTCATAAAACAAACAGAGGGTGTTTTTGTTCTTTGGAACTGGAGATGGAAACTAGAAGTCAAGGGTCACATCAAATTCTCCTTTCAGGCCTTCTTACCCCTTGTCTCTTATGTTGAAAGGAACAAAGGGTGGGGCAGCCAGTAGGTGTGAGCAGAGCAGGAAGAAGAAAGGGGAAGGACTGGTCAGACGGCTTTCTCAGGAGGCAATCAGCATTCTAGGGAAGGAAAACGCTTCCTAATTCATAAGAAAATGTACAAGGAACATAAAGCAGAGCAAAAGAAGGCCCCCCTCTTCTCTCTCCTCTTCTACATATGCAAGACAGGGGTTATAACCTCCCTGCTTAATGCGCTGTCCTCAGTAGGACTCAGGAAAGGCTGCAAATTCCAGAGGAAAATCACCCATTTAATTTAGCATTTGACAGCATCCTTGGGGATTAATAAAATTAGACGGGGAGCTTAAAACAATATAAAGAAAATGAGAGAGGCCCTTTCCCCCACCATCTACCTCCCTGTTTACCTTCTTCCTTGCTGTTTCCATGGAAGAAGCAGTTGATAAACTGATGGGTCATTGTCATGAAAAGCCTTTGGGTCAAACAGGGTGTCTAATCTCCATTTCCTAAAACCCAGGGAGGTAAATGCAGAAGTGGGGAGTGGAGGGGAGCCCTCTGTCATCATTCTCCTTCTCACGGTAGGGGAGGGAGAACTCCACCTCCGTTCTCTTAGGGTCCCTCTGGGTCCAAGAATTAAACTGACATAACATAGATTGGTAGGAGAAAAGCTAAAACACAGTTATGCAAGTTTTATGTGGCCCAAGACCCCTCGTAAAGAAGCAAAGACCCAAAGAAGCAGTTGGAGTCAGTTATCTATGTATTAGATTGAACAAAGAATGGTAAACTCTGAACATGGGGCAAGTTATGAGGGAGGCTTAAAAGATAAGATAAGAGCTGCTCTAACCCGGTCTATACACTATCCTCCAGCTTCAAGTCCTCACTGAAGATAAGGTTACCTTTCCTGTTAGTACAGGGAGGGTGCCTTTCACATGGGAATTTCATTTTCTGTTCTAAAGAAACCACACAGAAGTCAAAGTGATCTTCTTGCACCTGCTGTTTTTCAAGTGCCTTTAACTTAAATAATCAATATGCCAGAACAGCACATTTTAACCCCTTCATCACTGTACAGCAAATACTGTTTGTTTAGAATGCATCGTTATCAAAACTGGAAACTCTACCAACACTGGGTTTAGGGACTGACTGACCATGTATTGGGCACTGTGCTAAGGTTGGAGATATGTATTTAAAAAAAGAAGAAGAAGAAGAGGAGGAGGAGGAGGAGAGAAAAGGGAAGAGAGGAAGAGAGGAAGTGAGGTAGGGAGAGTGGGAGGGAGGGAAGGCGGAAAAGGGAAGAAAGGGAGGGAGGAAAAAAACAAAAAGAAAAGCATTGATTCCTACTCTTGAGAAGCTCAGACAGAGCTCAGAGGCAGAAATAATTTCCATATACTATGGTGCTACACAAGAGGGCAGGTCAAGGTTCTGTGAAAGTAAAGAAAAGATTCTGTGAGAACAGAACTGGGGTCAGGGAAGGTGTCCTTGAAGAGACAAGAGAAGAGCTCTAGCTGATGAATGTGGAGGGGTCAGGTCTAGAAGGGCGGGGAGAGGAGGTCCTGCAGACAGCCCTGGGAACAAAGCCCAGACACGGTGCAGCGTCTCCCTCAAAGCAACCAAGGATCCCCTGGACGTATTAATCCATGTCAGATGCGGGGTGTGAAAGAAGATGGGGATAATTAATGAAATATAATTTAAGGACTGAACTTTGAAGAACTGCACGAACAATAAATCCACAGCATTTTCTGAAGAAGACAGGTCAAAGAAGAAACAAAATAAAATGCTTCTCATGTAGGCTTGGTGAAAGCAATCAACCTGCTAATCTACAGACAGGGACAGGTGGGATTGAGGGCAGGTGGCTTTTCAGTCACAAAGCTGTTGTTTATCTCTGGATCATAGTCCTATGAGGCAGATGGTAAGCAAGCAAAGAACACATACCTTGCTGCAGAATAAATTCTTTTTTTTTTTTTTCTTTGCAGTGTAAATTCTTAAACACCCCGCAGTTAAGGGAAGGACAGTGTAGTTAGCAGTACTAGCCATGGAAGGGAGACAACCCGCCGTGTGACAGAGGACACTGCACGTCTAAGAAGCAGGGTTTGGACCATTGCCAGCTCTGGCCCTCAGAGACCTGGATTGTAGCTGAGCGGCACAAAGATGTGAAGCCTGGGCTGGACAGGGTGGAGGAAGCCCCCGAGGCCAGGGTTAGTGAGGCGCCTTCCTGTCACAGCATGGCGACAAGCACAGTTCGTATGCCTGGCCTTGCAAGTTTCCTTACTCTATGCCTTACTCTCTCTATTTGCCTCTGACAATTATAAAATCTGCCCCTGATTTCCTTATTTAGGAAAAATAAATTATTCCTGACACAGCGAACAGCCATGTGTCCCAGATGACACGACCAAGAAGCAAGAATGAGCCAGAGTGCGGAGCGAGGGACCAGCAGCACAGCTGTCAGGGAGACTAGAAGGCCCTGCTGTGCGGGACACAGGCAAACTGACACTTGTTTATCATGTTTCCCAGTCTCTGTCTACGGCCCTCACTCGTGACTGATGGACGAGGGAAACTGGCCGAGTTACATACCAGGGTGCATGTGCTCACGGAAGATTCCATCTCAACCCATCCCCGCCACGTAGGAAATGTGGCAAAGTGGGTGACTGGGAAGGCTGCACAGTGCTGTCTGGGCTCACCTGGGGACGCTAGTCAAGTAGGTCATGACGTTCAGGAAGTCTTCCTCTGGGACGTGTTTGAACCCCTCAAACTCTGGAAAAGTGATGATGGGGGCACCATCCTCCCCTCGGCCACCTGCAAAAAAAAGGGGGTGCATCATGATGCTTGCAAAATGTTGTGATGTCACACCCCTGAGACCGAGTCAGGAGCTGGAACAGATAGCCTTCCCTTTTGCTTTGCTTTTCAATTTATTTGGGGTTAAAATGCTCTTTTCTATCTATATTATCTCAGACTAGAATTTGGGAGCAGTTAACAATGAACTTTTTCAGACAAGACTCCCTTCTCCTTCATGTTTGATCAGCAGCACTGTAAGAATTCAATCTGTGAATCCTTTGAAGATAGTTACTGTATAAAAGCTTAATATTGACTTAGTTATTTAGCATGGGTAGAATAGTAAGCAATGCCAACACAAATATGTAACATCACTTTTCAGTTTTGTAGTAGGTAAATATTAAAGGAAACATCATGTTGTGGTTGAGAGAGTTAACCTTAAAAATCAGACAACCTACTTCAAATTCTGCTTTGCTACTTAATTGCTATATGAATTTGGCCAAGACACTTAACCTAAGTAGGATTATCCTCATATACAAATATATATTTCCTCCCATTTTATATATATATATATATATATATATATATATATATATATGATTTATTTATATATATATATAAATTTATATATAAATATATATAAATAAGATTTATTTATATATATTTATATATATAAAATAAGAATATATTAAAAATATATTATATATAAAATAAGTATATTATATATAAATATATATTTATACATATATTATATATATTTAATATAGATCTATATATATGTATAATATATATATTATATATGTATAAATATATGTGTAATATATATCAATATAATATATATAATATAAAATAAATATATATATAAAATAAGAAAAATACTTGTACCTTCCTCAAAAGCAATTGTGGGAGTTAACTGATGACACAGATGGAAAGCACTTTAACAGGGTACTTATTACATGTAACTGCTTAATAAATGCCATTCACTATTATAATTATTATTACAAGGAGGTAATAATCAGTTTCCCTTCAAGAATTTATAAATAGGAATATAAGACATCACCTTGGATATAAAAATTAATATTTAATTCATTAAGGTGGAGGCCACCAGATTAAATAGATTAGATCTCCCAGTCTCCTTCCAGCTACATGTAGCCATATGACTAAGTTGTAGTCTCACAGTTGCCAAACTATGTGGAGGTACCCAGGGAACCGCAGTGAAGTCACAGGAACACCATTAATATTTTAAATTTTTGAATGAAACACAGTTACAGTTGACATTTCACAGATACCATGCATACTACTGGCTTGAGGTGGTTCATAATTTTAACATTAAATCACATTATGTTCCTTTTGATCGCACTGCATCTTGTAAAACTGGGGTTTTGGTGGTTACTGGGGTAAAAAGCAAATACACTTTGAAAATCAATGTGGAACAAGAAATAAGGGTGGTGATATCTAGCCTGATTCTAAGATTGTGATAATTGTGGTTAAGTATAAGAAAAAATATCTTAGTTTATGTGTATTCTTTTCTTTTCTTTTCTTTTCTTTTTTTTTAGACATAGTCTCATTCTGTCACCCTGGGTAGAGTACCATGCCATCATAGCTCACAGCAACCTCAAACTCTTAGGCTCCAGTGATCCTCTAGCCTCAGTCTCCCAAGTAGCTGGGACTACAGATGCCCATCACAATGCCCAGCTAGTTTTTCGACTTTTAGTAGAGATGGGGTCTCACTCTTGCTCAGGCTGGTCTCAAACTCCTGAGCTCAAGCAATCCACCTGCCTTGGCCTTCCAGAGTGCTAGGATTACAGGTATGAGCCACCATGCCCAGTCTATTTTTTCAAATAGCTATTAGGACATACATACTTCTTACGTTATTTTAACAAACAGTCATTCCTTTTGTCTCATGGTGTGATGAACAATAACTGAGATATTGAAGAACTGAGAATTGGGAAAGTGTGGGAACTTCTGCCCGAGTCAATGGTATGTGAGTAGAGAGAAGTTCTTGCCGCTACCAGATTATGACCTTGAAGGAAAACACTTTAAGAGGAGCCAATACTCCTTTTAAAGTGGCTTTCCTTCAATGGCATACAAGTCAAAGCCAGCTACAAATGATTGCATGTATTTAGGTCTAAGAAAGACCTATCAGCATGGGGTGAGGGTTAATGTACGATTAGTGAGGAAGTGTGTTCAGTGGAGAACTACATAAAGAGAGACTCAGAGAAGCAGAAATGGGCAGTGCAGTCCTAAGCAGGGCATCCCCACCCACCATGAGGGTTCAGTATGTGTTGCCAGTCTATCCAACAACATCAGTAAGATCATCCAGCCACCCCTTCTGTGCTGACTCCATGCTGATAAAGCCTTCTGTTTATAATCCGACTTTCCATGTAAATTTGTTTCAAGGGAAAGAATGTGCTAACAAGAAAACATGAACATTTGTGTCATGTAAAGAATACGTTAGCATTGGGGTTTGTCTGCACGGAGTCTCCTGCAAGTGTTGTTCACATGGGTCTTAGGCTGTCAAAGATCAACCCCCATGTGATGAAATGGTTTGAGATTTGGACAGTTGGTCATCCTCTGCAAGAAATGCCCCTTTATTAATCCGGTATGTTTATTTTAAATTTCCAGAAAGATACCCACGGACTAGATTAGCTTGTCAGGCTGTGGCAAGGATATTATGGTGACTGATGAGGATGTATCAGCTCTCACCTAATAATCTCCCTCTTGGCAATTTCACAACTATGGAAAGTTTCAGAGAAACTGAATACGAATTAAGAGAATTTTGTTTCTCTAGTAAGGCTAAATTTAGGTGCTTTATAACATTGTACTCATTGTATGACCAACATTTGCTCAAGAAATTTCTAGAACATTTCCAGGTACCAAAACATTTATTCATTTGGATGTCATTATCCCATTTAATTTTACCTTTTATACAGTTTACTAAAGTTATTCCCACCTAAGTGGAGAAAGTAAGTGAAGTTTCCTTCTATCTTGGTTACTGTCGATACGGAACACCAGAGAGGACCCCAAGTTAACCGCCAGCACCCACCTGCTGTTACTACTTTTAAGAGGCAGAAGCATCAGGGAAGCAAAGCGGCGCTGACGCAGAACTATTGACAACTCACAACAAGGCATTTAGTGCCACCTGGTGGGATACCTGGGGTACTGCAAGAAGAAGAAAGGACGATCGCTGCAAAGTCTCATTCAAGGAAAATGAGAAAAAACCAAACTCGAACTATTTGGTACTAAGCAAAATGGTAACTTAAATAAAATAAACCTTATTTCTTCTTGTGTGATTTTTCACCTTTTCATCAAATGAATGAGAACTAGATTTGCTGCATAAAACACCAATAAGCGCTTGGGGTACAAAAGGTTATCCCTGCCGGCCCTGGGTATTGGCTGGCATGAAGTCAATGAGATGAGGTATATGCTGAGAACTTTAAGAAGCACTGTGCTCCTTCCATTCTCTCTTCCCCTGCCTGCTCTCTGGATGCAGATAAGAGGAAGGCTGCAAAATCGATAACAGTAATAAGACCCTTTATTGAAGTGAAGCGAAGGAGCCTTCATTTCTGGGCCCCTACTTGAAGAAGTTTACTCACCAGGAACACACGAGTAAGAACAACATCTCTATTGTATTTGAGCCACTATACACTTTGGAGTCTATTTATTACAGCTGTTTAGCCCAATTCAACAGTTAGAGATTACAGTACGGGTTAGTACAAGTCATGACAAAAGTTTTGAGAGAGGGCGGCAGCTATGGCTCAAAGGAGTAGGGCACCCTCCATATACTGAAGATGCCGGGTTCAAATCCCACCCCAGCAAAAAAAAAAAAAAAGTTCTGAAAGAGACAAAATTCAAGAAGCGTAAAATCCAGCCAGGAGCAGTGGCTCACGCCTATAATCCTAGCACTCTGGGAGGCCAAGGAGGGTAGATTGCCTGAGCTCAGGAGTTTGAAACCAGGCTGAGCAAAAGTGATGACCCTGTCTACTAAAAATATGAAACCTAGCTGGGTGTCCTGGCCAGCGCCTGTAGTCTCAGCTACTCAGGAGGCTGAAGCAGGGGATCGCTTGGGGGAATCAGAAAGGACGCTGTTGACTGTGTTTCTAAAAAGTGAAATAATGGACCATACCACAGTCTGTCTCAAAACTTTGCAGTGACCTCATACCTATAAATTTCATTTCAGGATAGTAGAGGCCAACATAAACAATTTGTTATAAAAAGAAGATATTCAACCCAACACATTTGAGAACCATTTCTTTCACCTGCACTGCTCGATGCAATCAGTAGACATAGGTGGCCACTGAGCATTTTTGTTGTTGTTTTCTAAATACGTGTTTATTTTCATTTCAAAGACAAAGTAGAAAATTCCATAGTAGAAAATGTTACCTTTTAGTTCACACTCTTTTAATTCCTTAGTCCCCATAAAATAAACATTCTAAAGTGTAAACAGTAGAAATAATGTAAACTCTGCAGCAACAGAAAATAAATTAGTTTCTTCCAGACTTGGTGGAGGTCTTTTTGCTGAATGCCATACCGTGCAGCAAACAAGTCAACTTGAAGAAAGAAGAAATCTTTGGCCTATTTATCTGTTTCTCCAACATTGCATAAGAGACATATTTCAAATTCACTTTCTTCTCCAAATACAACAAAAAGGCAAGTAGTAGTTTGTGTTTCAGGAGCCTTAATCAGGTCTGAGAGTTTTTTCACTTAGAACAAGCCTTTAACTTGTTCTGTTTCCATATCAAGATCTGTATCATAAAAGCAGGGCCAAGTGGGCAATCCTGTCATCGTGCTCATTTTGTCACCCTCCGTACAGTGCCGTGGTGAATTATTACCACATTCACCGTGAGCATGACTTTGGCTCTTTGTAAAAACTATAGCTTACTGAAAAATTTTTTTTTAAATAGAACCCAAAATAAACGTGTTCGTGGGAATATAAGAAAGATCAAGCAAAGAGAAAGTTAGCAGTTGTGATACTAATTTTTATGCATTCTGTCATTTAATCCTCAAAATTATGACAACTTATTATACAGAAAAGGAAACTGTGACTTAGAGAAGTTGCCCAAGGTGATCCTACTAGTAGGTACAGAATCCAAGCCCCATCTAAAGCTGTCTGGTACCAGTTTATGTGTTTCCTATATTGCCTCTAAGTCATTAAGAGGTGATGCCCCAATAATACTCAACAGAGATACATTTAGGTTATCAAATGTATAAATTAATCAGTCACTGGCTTCCCAAGATAAGCCATTGTGTGACTATATATGCCAAAATCACATATTGAGGCCTTAGAGCTTTGGTTTAAGGATAAAAATCCATCCCATCTCATCCTATCATTCATTCCAGACCTTGACATACCTTGGCTGTGGCACCTTCTGGGTAGGGTCACAGCAGCCATTTCTAGGAATGCAGAGCAGAGGACAGACTTCACCCTGTCTTTTGTCCTCACTGTCATCATGAGACTGCACCTTCTGGGGCTGGTTGGCTTCTTCCCCTGGACCAAGACTGTGGTTCCCACTCAGGCATGCGAGGACAGACTATGAGGACTCAGATCTTTGTACCGAATAGCTTTCATGTTCCAACTCTGATCTAAACACTAGCGATACAGGCGATACAGGTCCCTGCATTTGTAGAACTTTTAGTATGAGATGGGACAGATATGCAGGAGAGATCAAACAATTTCCCCAGAAGTTCTGGTTTGTGTAAGGTGTGCCCACCAGGATGCAATGCCGTGATGCTGAGAGGGATTCTAGTAATCAATCACCGAGATCGTGTCAGTGGGATGAGAAGTCCAGAGCAGAGATCCAGAGAGGTATTCCAGGAATCACTGAGATCATGTTAGTGGCATGAGAAGTCCAGAGCAAAGTAAATATTGTTTACAGAAAGGGAAGAAAAGTGACTTTTTACATCTCATGCTGTTGAGTAAAATCCTTAATAACTGCATATTTTGTCTGTGATATAACTGAGATGGCTTTGTTGATTTTTCAGAACAGACATAAAAGCTGAAGAAAATAACTTGGCACCTTATTCCTCATAATCTTCACCAAGGACATTTAATATTACTATTCCATGCTTCCAAATTTCCCCTAACTACAATGTAGGGTTGCATGTACCTCCACTTTTAGTAATTAAAGTCCTGTCACACTTAGCTAAGTGAATAAGAAAGAAAAGTATTCAAGACACAACAGCTTTTCAAGGCTGTGCCTAGGCTCAAAACATTTCTAGCCTTTTATTGATAGAAGCGTCTCCTTATTCCCAAATGCTTGATGGAGTCCTCCTTAAAAGAGCTAAGAATAAAAGACAAATCTCTCAGCAAACAAATAACTCAGCAATACTCATGAACTCTTACAACCAAGAGTCTCTCAGGCTGAATCTTTTCAGAACAACCAACAAGAATATTGGAACAACGTGATAGGGCAGCTGATGTCAGTACTTATGTCTTTTCCCATCCTCAACGTCATTTTAGCCCTGTTCTTTACAGTCTCAAAGAAATGCACTCCCTGGGGAAGTCCAGGCTGCAGTCAACTGCAGAAGCAATGACACCGTGAGACCCCGTGGGACTGGCAGGGGAGTCACTGGGCTGTGCTAGTCCTGGGTGGGGCTGAGGCTTACGGGGTGAGTGGGACTGGGGTGTAATATTTCTCAAGGTTCAAGAGGCAGGGCCCTCCCAGCAGGACCCTCTCCCATCAAAGTCCATAAATGTAAATGAATTTACCCCTTACCTGAAAGAATGGCAAATCGCCTGTGAAGTTGTTCTATTATATCCACTGCCACCAAGGGCCTGACTTCCTGCTGCATAATTTCATCTGCACAAATGAAATACAAAGTAGGTTAAATACGTATACATCACACAAAGAAATTGAAAAGGCAAAGGAGAAGTGTTGACTAGTAGGGAAATCTGGGACTTCCCTACTCGCGGGCACTGGCAGCTGCGGACGCATTATCCTCTTGCCAGCTCAGTCCCTGTGACGTAGGGCAGTTTGAGGCTTATACACATGAACACAGGAACACTGGCTTGGGGAGGAACCAGTGCAGGGAAGGGACCCTGAAGTTGAAGCTTCAATAGCTTCACAGAAAGCTCCTGGATGGTATCCTTACCAAGGCAAGTATTTGCTGGCTCCCTTGAGTCTGCAGGACATTTTCTTTGTTTATTTTTTATTTTTATTTTTTTGTAGAGACAGAGTCTCACTTTGACACCCTTGGTAGAGTGCTGTGGTGTCACACTGCTCACAGCAGCCTCCAACTCCTGGGCTTAGGCGATTCTCTTACCTCAGCCTCCCGAGTAGCTGGGACTACAGGTGCCCACCACAGAGCCCGGCTATTTTTTTTATTTTTTTATTTTTTGCAGTTTGCCCAGGGCTGGGTTTGAACCCACCACCCTCAGTATACAGGGCCGGCGCCCTACCCACTGAGCCACAGGCACCTCCCTCTGCAGGACATTTTCAACACAAATAAGGTAAGTTAGCAGAGCTCCTCTCACCACGGGTAATAAAACCAATCTGGGATTGATGAGGGTTCTCTAAGTTTTGTTTCCCCTTCTCCTTCACTTTCTTTTTGCCTCCCCCTGTCTCCATGCCCTCTTTTCCACCTTCTAGAATACTTTAAGGGGCAGCTTCCTACTGTCAAACTCATTTAAAGGGACACCTCTCCACTTTGCTTCTTACTGGATAAAAAGGTACAAGTTTCCAAGCTCAAAATTCAAACTTTTCAAGCACAAATCTACAAATGTCCTCTAACCCTAACAAGTGACCACAAGCCTTATAATTGATATTTATATCCATTGAAGGAAAGGGGATCAGAGAGAAAGGGGAAGACTCCGTGGAATCCCTTAGCCTGGGCTAGTAGAAGAAGCATTTTCATGCTCTCTCTGACTAAGATATTATCTTCATTTAACCATTTCCCAGAGAATCTTAAAGAACCACCTTGTTATTGTTTCCATGGGAGTTAAACATATGGTTAGATTAAGGCACAAACCAAATAGCCTGTGTTCTGCACACTAAATGGGAATTTTCTATACAGCATGGAGTCGTGGTCACATCATGATATTCTAATGTTGACCAGTCAGGAGGTGACATTTGGGAAGCTCCTTCCAGAGTCTATTCTCAGCTTTGGTGTGATAGTTAAAGGAGATGATATATGTAAAAATGTACACAGTAGATGCTCAGTATGCTAGATATACACACTGCTCTGGACAGGCAGGCCTTTCCTATATTCACATTTTGAAAGTCTTGCAAGGGGTAGGCCAAGGGCAGCTCAAGCTCCAAGACCCTGGTCAGTGAATTCTACCATTTTTTCCAGAGGAAAGGGGTTATATCCACAGCTCCAGCATCTCAATATCCCTCCTACCCTGAATTCACTAGAAATTGAAAGAACTCCTGCTTCACTGTTCATTCAGGTGGGTATAAAATGGCATTAAAGTTGTATTTTACAAAAAGGGGGGGCTTCTCCTTTAGAAACACAAATTGAAACATTTAACAGTAAATATGAAGTCTGAGATTTGCTTTAAAATACTGCAACACTGCACTCCCCTTAGGGGCAGAGGGGTGATTAAACATGATTGACAAAGCATGGATAATTCTGAAGCTGGTTGATTAGTCCGTGGGGGTTCATTATGTAATTCTTTTATTATATTTCAAATTTTCCATAATGAAACATAAAATACAAATATAAAATACAAAGAATTTCAGCAAAAACATAAGTTGTATAATTGAAGGTTTTTTTCAGATACAGTCTCCCAGTGGTCTAAAAAAGTGGAGCTCTCAAAAATAGAGCTTCAAAAAAATAAATAAATAAAATAGAGCTTCCGCGTATTTAAGAGAAGATGAACCCAGAGGAAAACAAAATCATAAGGTGCAATTAATTGTTTTTAGAACTCAATGTTTAAGGTATACTTTAAATTAAGCATCTTGAAGAGGTAAGATCTGAAAGGGACAATAGAAATGAACTAAAGCCAACCATCCCCTGTCCCATCTCACTTTTAAAATGATGAAATGGAGATCTGGAGAGATTCTGAACTTGCCTGTGGTGACACAACAGGTCAAGTACAGAGCCTGGGTCAGCCTTGGATCACCTGTCTCTGAGAGGGCAAATCTCAGCTGTGAGAGGTGGAGTTCCCTGAACCTTGACCTTGAGCAGCAGAGGCTCCTACTTTGCCTGAGAAGTGTCTCCCATCATGGAAACCTGAGGGAGCCCAGCCCTCTGACAAAGACCGTTGTCATCAGCCTTGTGTGGCCACCAAATAAACAGGACTAAAATCTATGACTTGATTTTCCAAGAGTAGAAACGAGCTGGTTTGCCTTTGACTCACGTTGTGCTGAGGTTGCTTGGTCCCCAGAAGGGGAGCAACACGGTTATCTTTAAAGTCTTCCTAGCAAAGGTGCCACAAGATCTGACCTGGCCAGCTGTGACAGATCACCAGCGTTTCTCAGACTTAGCGTCTGAGTCCGGGCCTGGAGATGACTGCAGATACGCCCAGCTTTTCAGGATGCCACATATTTGGGGTGCTGTTAGAATAGGGGCATACCGTTCTACTCCAGACGAGGCACATTTGAGACACAAAAGCTGGCCCTGCTGCCTTGCAAAGGGAGGGAGTCAGGAGCTCTTGGTCCTGCAGGGACAGGACTCCAGCTGCAGTGGGAAGGGCCCTGCTTCAGATCCAGACAGCCTCACATGCAAAGCCCCTTTCTGCCACCTACTGGTTGGGCAATTGGGGCAAGTACACTCCAAGTCTCTGTTCTCACCTGTGACGTGATTTTCCTTCTCCCAGGAACAGATGAGCATAACCAGTGATGAGCCACCAAGGCACGGTGCCTGTCGCACATTTGCCCCGGCCTCACTGTGCTGCGGGGAGCCCTCCTGCTTGCTCCTGGCTTTTTTTGGTGTGTACAGATTAGGGAGAAACTCTTTCCTTTGTAACCCACATAAGGGAATGGGAAGTGATAACTGAAGTTCTATCCAAGGCCAAGTCACAAATGACTAGGGAAAATCTTATCTCTCATCCATCCCGATAGGTACAAAAAATGTGACTGTATTTTACCCTGGACCACAAAGGCCATTCATAGCCTCCAGCCTCCTAAGTGAGGGAATAATAGCCTAGCATGCCTGTGGGGATTCAGTCATAGGCAGCTTGAGTTATCGAGTCAGAGAGAGCAGCATGCGGCTGAACTTTTACCAACACTGAACACCACCCTCCTTACAGCAGAGGGCAGGAAAGCCGTGCTGACAACACCGAGATGCTGAGAGCTGCAACAGGGAAGGCAGAAAAGGTAGTGCAGCTCTTAGCCCCCCACTCTTGTTGTTTGGAAATTTCTGTTTCAGTGTGATTTAAAAGACTCAAGTATGAGCTGAGAACAAAAAGAATTATTTATAAATAAATAAGTAAATAGTTAAGGGAAAGCAATACATAGCCTGGACCAGGGAAGAATAGCAGCCCAAGTCTGGCAGACCTGGTGACATTATGCCCTTGCCCTGAGAATCAGGTGGACAAAAAAGTAGAAGGGAGTCTTGCCAGTTGGCCAAACTAGATTTCAACACTAGGGTTTTCGATTATGGCTAACAAGATTTCTACTCTTACTGCAACACACCTCTCTGTTAGTAACATAACTAGAGCACCAGCTGTCAGCTGGGCACTTACCATGCACTCTGCACATTGACTGGTTTAATTAGATAGATAATGACAGAAAAAGAATGTGCCCTAGTCCTCAAATGAACCTTGGCCAGCCTGCACTGCCCCCACCTCCAGCCCAAAATTGACTATTGAGGAAGCTTCTATAGACCAGAGACTCAGAGACACCAGTTGCTGGGTTGGTACCAAAAGCCACTCGTGGGGGCATAATGTATTTCCCATCCCTGTCTTACCAGCCAAGTCAGAAATAACACACGCACACATTTCCTTCCTTACTGGGCCCTGAGCTGTAGAGGTGCTTAGCCTGCCCTGTAACAATGACTTTCCTGTGATAGTCTGGTCCATAACTAACAATGGATTAAAGGCATTTGAAAAGCATATTCTTTAAGGAAGAATTTTAAAGATTTTTAAAATCAACTAATGTAATTAAAACAACATAGAATATCTTGTTTCATCCATAAAATAAATGAGATTCTAACACACAATTCTGGAGGTAAGTTGAAAAACGAATACTTCTACATAATCTCAGGGAAGCAAGCAATGTCCTTTTAGAAAGTAGTTTCATGATATTTTATCCAGTGATCACGGAGCGGTTACGTGGTAGATTCTATACCAAACGCTTTATATATATATTACTTTAACTAATCTCAATTCTCACCCTTAAAACAATTCTAAGGGTGATGTTAGCTAGATTTGAAGCAGTTTATCCAAAGCTTGAACCCAGCTCACTCTGAACTCCAAAGCCCAACATCTTTTTTTGTTTTGTTTGTTTGTTTGTTTGTTTTTGAGACAGTGGAGTTCCATGGTGTCATCTCAGCTCACAGAACCTCAAACCCTCCGTCTCAACAGGCCCAGGGGACTGTAATTTCAACACTCGCCTGTAAGACTAGTATGCTGGGAAGCCGAGGTAGGTGAATTGCCTGAGCTCAAGAGTTTGAGACCAACCTGAGCTAGACCAACATCCATCTTAAAAATAGTTTGACTTTGTGGCAGCCACGTGTAGTCCCAGCTACTTGGGAGGTGAGGCAACAGAATCACTTGAGCCCAGGAGTTTGAAGTTGCTGTGAGCTATGACACTACAGCACTCAACCAAGGCACTCAAAGTGAGACTCTATCTCCAAAAAAAAAAAAAAAATTCCTTGGGTTCAACAGATCCTCTTGCCTCAGCCTTCTCAGTAGTTGGGACTATGGGTGCCTGCCATAATGCACAGTTAGTTTTACTATTTTTAGTAGAGATTGTGTCTTGCTCAGGTTGGTCTTGAACTCCTGAGCTCAAGCAAACCACCCACCTTAGCCCACCAGAGTGTATGGGCCACATCGCACAACCAAAGCCCAACATCTTTTTTTTGAGACAGAGTCTTACTATGTCACCCTCAGTAGAGTGCTGTGGCATCACTTCTCACAGCAACCTCTAGCTCTTGGGCTTAAGTGATTCTTTTGCCTCAGCCTCCCAAGTAGCTGGGACTACAGGTGCCCGCCACAATGCCTGGCTATTTTTTGTTGCAGTTGTCATTGTTGTTTGGCAGGCCCAGGCCGGGTTTGAACCCACCAGCCTGGGTATATGTGTCTGGTGCCCTAACCACTGAGCACAGGTACCGAGCCTAAAGATCAACATCTTAATCAGTACAGTACAGAGCTTCAAAATCTTCATAATCTTTTACCCATTCATCATGTATCTGAAAATGTATAACAAGAATATAATAAAATAAAAACTGTATATAACAATGTAGACTGAAATGTTTTTTATAAGAGAGAAAATAGGAGTATTCATTATATACTTATGAAGTCCATGTCCACAGAGAAAGATTTAAGGCACAATATCAAGAACATAAAAATCACATGTATGGTGACATTACAGCCAGGTTAAAAAAAGAAAGATGAAAGAAAACACAAGATGGGTTTGAGTACTTGTGTGGGCATATGAGAAAAGAATATATGAAATAGCTGTGTTACAGTGATGGAACCTTTTAATTCATATACAGAAAAGTATGCTCTGGTAGCCTTTATTTCTTATACCAACAGCACTTTATTGAAGTACAATTTACATGCAGTAGAAGGTACAATCTTAAGCTTACATCTTGATGGATTTTGACATGTACACTGATGCAACCATCAAAGAGATCAAGGTATGAAATATTTCACATACAGCTCACACCTCACCCAAAACTGTCCTTGTGACTCCTGCCCCAGGCCTTCCTTTTGTGGACTCCCCCTCTGACACTCTCCCACCCATGGATATGTGTCCTAAGGTGCCTCAGTCACTGTTTACACAGAGCTCAGTGACAGGGCCACATGGTAGGCCTGGATATCTGCTCTTAACACTGAGCAGGCCCAAGGAATATACCACATCCCCTAGTCTATGTTCTGAAAAGAAAAGGCGACTGCATCCAAATGCTAGGATGGTTTCTGAGCTGCGGCACGGCTGACACCAGGAACGCACACTGCTTCAGACTGCAAGGACGTGAGCTGCGGAAGGGCTTAGGCGAGAGAAAAGACAAATGAATTAACCTGCCAAATCCTTCCTCCCACATGGCATGAATGATGTAGATTCTTACATAATGAAGTATCCTGTCCAATAGAACCGTGCATCACTTTTCTTTTTCTCGTAATTCATGATGCAGATGTATTCAATTTTTTTTTGCACTCACTAAACACATTTATATTTTACTGAAGTCACATTTACTTTAGATCATTTCTCTCAACAGAGTTCAAATGATATGAAAATCTCAATAACAACAAAATGATTTTGCTAACAAGAAAAAAATGCCGGGTAGCACCTATGGCTCAGTGGGTAGGGCACCAGCCCCATATACAGAGGGTGGCAGGTTTGAACCCGGCCCCAGCCGAACTGCAACAAAAAAATAGCCGGGCATTGTGGTGGGCACCTGTGGTCCCAGCTACTCGGGAGGCTGAGGCAAGAGAATCGCCTAAGCCCAGGAGTTGGAGGTTGCTGTGAGCTGTGTGATGCCATGGCACTCTACCGAGGGCCCTAAAGTGAGACTCTGTCTCTACCAAAAAAAAAAAAATGTTTAGTGGAATAACTAATGACCTATGGATTATGCATATATCACTCATTCCCCTATCACTGTACCATCAGCAACACCCAGACACAGATAATTCTTCAATTTAGTGATCTTTGATATTTTCTGACTTTTCTGACTTAAAAACATACCTTTATATAGGTGTGCCTATATATATATACATACATAATCATTTTGTTGTTGTGAATATGTTTGTCAAGGTAGGATATAGAATACATTAAAAGATACAGCCCCATATGCTGTGGCAGGTTTGAACCTGACCCCGGCCAAACTACAACAAAAAATAGCTGGGCGTTGTGGTGGGTGCCTGTAGTCCTAGCTACTTGGGAGGCTGAGACAAGAGAATCATCTAAGTCCAAGAACTGGAGGTTGCTGTGAGCTGTGACTCCACAGCAGTCTACCAAGGGTGACAAAGTGAGACTCTGTCTCTAAAAAAAAAGATATAACTAAGATACATATGTGATACATATAAACATGTAAAATACATTTTTGTTGTTGTTGTTGTTGAGACAGAGTCTCAAGCTGTCACCCTGGGTAGAGTGCTGTGGTATCACAGCTCACAGCAACCTCCAACTCTTGGGCTCAAGCGATCCTCTTGCCTCAGTCTTTCTATTTTTAGTAGAGATACGGTCTCGCTTTTGCTCAGGCTGGTCTTGAACTCTCATGCTGGCCTCTACTGAAGCCTTCCATAACTCTGGTACAAAAACTCTCATGCTGGCCTCTAACTGAAGCCTTCCATAACTCTGGTACAAAAACTCTCATGCTGGCCTCTACTGACGCCTTCCATAACTCTGGTACAAAAACTCTCATGCTGGCCTCTACTGAAGCCTTCCATAACTCTGGTACAAAAACTCTCATGCTGGCCTCTACTGAAGCCTTCCATAACTCTGGTACAAAAACT